>OZ007583.1:34607180-34789680 GCA_963931925.1 Onchidella celtica | reverse complement strand
GGAACGGAACGGATGCTGTGGGCCAGACTTGAGGACCATGTTTTATGAAGAAAAAAAAATGGGGGTTGGGGGGGGGGGGCGGCGAGTATGATTGATAGCTGAGTAGAAAAGATAAGATAAGAACACTTTATTATCCCGTGATGGAAATTCGTTTTCACAGAGCGTTTAAAAGTACATATATGGTATACACATCTTACGTACTATTGCATGTACATGTGTGTTTGTGTCTGAGTTTAAGTTTGGGTTCAATGGCGTGCCTGCCCGATAACGGTTGCTTTGCCCTTTTAATGGTTTTTTCGTCCTCAAATCATACCTCGAGTTAGTTTTTAGCTTACAGATTCAAATAAGATCAAATAAAAGATGAACATGTCACAACTCAATTAAAAAAAACATAGTTTACAGTCATAAAGTAAGATGGCCTGGAACCTTAATAAAATATTATTTTACGAGACAGTGAGTGAATTTGGATTTTGCCTATAGCGTTTTAAAAAAGACTTCACAATGCAAGTTAAGAAGACGTGCCTAAAAACAAAGAAAATTAAAAAGAATGCAAATAATTGTGCTGATTCCTTTGTCTTGCGATGTCACAAGACTGCCCTCAATATAGGCCTCCCATAATGGACAATACGGGTGAGCCATGTTTCAGGTCAACCGTTCTTATCTCAAGGTGATCTCTATACTCACATTTCCCTGGCCTAGCAAACATGGCATGCATACTCATTATCTCTTCCTTTGCCAGTAAATTTGCAGGGCCTACAGAGTCCATATTTAGCTTATGGCGACAATGCCTGCTGAAGGTTGTCACGTGTGGGTCGCGTGGTGTCGGCTAAATCTACCAACACTGAGACAAAAGATGGCCCAAAACAACAACAAGAACAACATAAACAAACAAACTATTATTGGCAGACTAACAGATTACTCAGCTATCCAACAATGTCCTACATGTATAGCATCCTAGAGCGCAGACACATTGGCTTCGGTTTTGTTTCTCTTTCCATTCACTTTTTGATAGTTTTGTCCAATGACCACAGACTTTTGATGAGAAGCGAAACCAGATGATAGCGGTAGCACTAAGCGCTCTTCTCGGGTTTTCGGCGAGTCGAGACTTACGTCGTTCGGCAAAACTACCCAATGCGAGACGAAAGCGAAACGAAACCGAAGCCACCGTGTTTGAGCTCTAATTCTGTACAACTGGGCTTCGCTCGGTGGTCGGACATTTTATGAGTGTTTGCAGTCGTGAAAGCTATTAGGGCTCGACCACTTGTCTGGCAGCCTGTTGTAGCACATAATCACTTACCGTGTAGAACTTAGGTCTGCTTGGTAGTCGTAGATAATATGTATTATTAAACACGTTTTGTATTTTTTCTATTGGTGGGATTCAATTAATTATTGCGGAACAATATTAGCGTTGATACCTGGAAAGGGGAGAACATCATCATATATAAAAATAGACTAAACATTTTATCGCTTAGGACTTTTTCTTTGAAACTGAATGATGTCGTTTTTGGACTCAAAAGTTTGAGGGTCAGAATAGATTAAGTTTTGTTAATGAATGTGGGTGGGAGCATGGTGAATTTGATCTTACTTCAATCCTGTTTCTAATTTCCTTGAGGACATCATTTTTTATTTTTTTTTAGTGTGGATTTGAGCCCTATACAAGCTAGCTATTACATAACATATACGTAGCAATTCTGTCGTTCACTATTCAACGGTTCGAAAGGTGAAACATTGTGATCAAACTACCACAAAGGCTGTTCATGTTTAACCCAGGGTTTTGTTCACTCGACCTGGCTGAGATGTCACAGAGAAAGAACTCACTGGTTACACCAGTTGATGACGCACGAATGAACTCTGTCACTTAATCAGATAATACTTGTCACACATGCTGGTGTGTCCACTTGTCAATGCTCGAGTTCAGGGACACGTTGGTCCAGAGGCAAGGTGTTCGCTTCTAATGCACGGGGTTCGATTCCCGGGCGGCGCAGGTATGTTAGAATTATTGGGGAAAATTCCTGTCCCTGATCCTATGGTAAGTAGGATCGATCACCTAGTCTTCTCTGATAAGGTCGAAAAAGTCGGAAGTCTCGTGTGCAGGTTGCGCATATTAAAGATACCTTGGCAGTTGGAAATCGAGAAGAGCAGGCCCGGGCAAAATATAAATAAAAACCAACAACCCTGCCACAAAAAAACACACAAAACATTAACAAATAAAAAAAAAACAGCAAATAAAAACAAAAAAGGGAGGCATAAATGCCAAGAGCAGCGAACTTCCTAAAATAAAGACCCAAAACATGCTCGAGTTCATTCACGCGCCATCAGCTCGCTTGTTAATACGACCAGTGTGCTGGGGCTCTCAAACTGTCTTGCTCACATTCATGACCCGGTTGTCATACAGGCTCATCCATCAGAGTACTCACGTCAGAAATGTAACACCCATTAAAAAAAAAAAAAACTCTACTTTTCCCGAACATTCAGATCTAGACCACGAAACGACCATTCCCCCAATTTTAAAGGAACTAGGCAGCCTCTCAGCCTGTTCAGATGACCACTCTAGTTAAGTGTCCGCTTTCTGAAGGAGTCTGGACCGAAAGATTCCGGAAAAATAGTTTTTCTTAAGTACCCATCGATTCTTGGACACTTAAAGCTTGTTTGTGTTTTGCTCTGGAAATGGAAAAATTCTAGAGTTGAGATCCTTTAATTCGTAGTGTAACCTCAGCTGATTAAATTCATGTGATATATTCAAACACCCAGCCCGTGCCTTTATTTTTATTTGTATATTTAGAGACCAAATAACTAAGCTATTGATGAAGTCAGTTCAGTTGTATGTGTACTTAGCTCAGAAAATTGAGTCTGCAAATACTAAGGTGTTAAATTTTGTTTGCGTGTTGATCTTTGTTACATATCTGTATATCCACTTGCTTAATGAATAGGACACGAAGGATGGACTGAAGGAGAAAGAAAGGGAGCGAGAGAGAGAGAGAGAGAGAGAGAGAGAGAGAGAGAGAGAGAGAGAGAAATAAAGAGAGAGAGAATGAGAGAAAATGGACGTGTTAATGTGAAGATTACTACATTCATCTGCAAAAATATGTATGTGTAAAAGTGTTGTGTGTGTGGAAAAAGAGAGAGAAAGGGAGAAAGAGAGAGAAGAGAGAGAGAGAGAAAGAGAGAGAAAGAGAGCGAAGAGAGAGAAAATGTGAGAAAATGGGATTGTATTAAATATGAATATTACTGTATGTGAGAGAGAGAGAGAGAGAGAGAGAGAGAGAGAGAGAAAGTGAGAGAGAGAGAGAGAGAGAGAGAAATTGTGAGAGAAAGAGTGACAGAGAGAGAGAGAGAGAGAGAGACAGAGATAGAGATAGACAGTGAGACAGAGACAGACAGACAGACAGACAGACAGACTGATAAGTAGAGAAACAGGTATCCATCCCCAGCTCGATGTTCAGAGTGCCATCCATTGCGAGATTCTCAAACAGCAAAAACATCACATACACATACACAAGCTGGCTTAGGCACACACACACATCGGGACTGCCCGCAAATCCCCCAATGACAGACATTTCGACCACTTTATGCAAATGCTATTGTAATGTGTGTTGGGAGGTTCGGGCCGCTTAGCTTCACAACGCATGTTCTTTCATCCTTTATTCTCTTCCTATTTCACATCTTCTTCTACAGACTTTCATTTTGTTTTGTTTCGTTAATAAGTTTGGTCTGATGAGTTGAGCATGTTAGTAACGTGCCTGCGCCGTGTGTGTGTTTGGGTGGGACGTGTATAGACAGGTATTTATGCAGACGGATGTGTGTAGGTGTAGGTCTGTGCGTGTGTTCCTAATGTGTGTACTTCCATGCTCTCCTCTAGTTCCATTCTACTGTCTCTCAAAGGAATAAAACGATGTGACTGACATTATAGCCTACTTTCTACTTTATTTTCTCTAATTACGAACAATCACTTAAGTTGGTTTACCTTACTAGAAACGTACTATTTAGATATCAGATGCATCTATCTTCCCGTGACATAATTAACGGAATTATGTGTGAGACAAGTTCATAGAGACAATAAAATTTTAAAAAGGCCATAATGTCATTTTTCCTCTGGGCAGCAGCAGTATGGTGATGCAGGGTGACAGTTCCACAATATGTCCAAATAAAATTCCATTGTTTGTTTCACAGACGCCACTAAAAAATATGATGTATCGGCCCCCACCAGTGCACGTTGGCTGAGAATGCGCACCAACTAAGATTTTTTTTTCCACATAGGCTGAGCAAACCCACTGGCAAAGATTGGCTGTAATCCAAAACGAAGAATTGAAATTCTTGAGAGAAGGAATCAGACGGCCTTGGATGTTCTGACCAAGGACGAATTAAAATTCAAATTTGGTAGGAGCACAAAAATCTGTGACATTAAGTAAGATAAGTCAACACCCCACGAGACGGGTTTGAAACTGATATGCATAATTATCTAAGTTTTATAAATCACAAGAAGTACCACTTCTCCGTCTATGGTCTCCCTTGCCTTACACGGCATTTTAAATCTGTCTGGCCTTCTCTCTCCGCTGTCTGTCTGTCTGTCAGTGCTTCTCTTTCTCAACTTGTATGTTTGTATGTGAGAGCAAGAGGGAAGAGAGAGAGAGAGAGAGAGAGAGAGAGAGAGAGAGAGAGAGAGAGAGAGAGAGAGAGAGAGAGAGGCACACACAGACAGACAGACAGACAGACAGAGATCATTTGGGGGGGGGGGGGCGGAAGAGGAAGAGAGGCCTATGGGTAGATTTTATGTGTGCACGTATGGTTATTTTCAGGGATTGTCAGATGTTGATCACGGTATTGAAAAGGGTTATTGAGAAGGGTCTCTAAAAGAAAAAAAAAAGTAGAAGAAATATGAAAAAATCTGCGTAATTACATGTAGTTCCAGTTCTCAATCCATCTATAGCCCCCCCCCCCCAACCCTCCACTCTTGCCGTACACAGCGTCTTAACTCTGTCTCGCCTTCTCTCCCACATACCTAAGCTGGTCATCTATATGCGTCCAATGTTCCACTGATACCGTTGTCTGGGTGGGTCAGTCTCACAGTCCTGTCCTTTGCCAGATGAATGGTCCAGCTTACAGCGCTGCCTTGTTATCAAAAGGCTGGTGCTAGGGAACCGTGGTACTTTACATAGTAATCTCTGGATGAGCAATGAACACAACTCGGAATTTTCTCTTTTCGGCTATGTGATTAGTCTATGGTCCCTTACCGACACGCCAGAGACTACAAGACATAGAATTTGCTGGAAATTGCAGATCACAGCCTAGGCTGGTCTATCGACTTGTACGTCGGTAAATAACCCCAGCTTTAACCTTGTAGCGCCTGTGAGTTCTCGTGACCTACAAATACAAAGTAGTTGGGGACGCGCTCAGACGCGCTCTAGTCCATTTTGATGGACCGACTAGTTAGATGGTGGTGTCAAGACATTGACTTTCAATGAGAACGAACCAGTTGACTGATGCACAAAGTTTCACTGAAACCAGAGAGTATATGTACAGAGAGATCTCACTCACGCCAAATCGCGAAACTAGGTCGCTGCGGTAAACAAGAAACTGAAGAATTGAAAGAGACCTTCTTCACCAAAGATAGTGTGCGTATCTGTTTACTGTGGTTTGTTCATATTTTTGGGCTGACTGAAACTATTTAGAGCCGTTTGTAAGTTCTTACGCCCCGTGGAAATGCACGAACCGGTACTGTTTATCGCAGTGACCTACTTTCCGCTCCATGTTAACAGTGGTTTCGCGGGGCCTCCCGTGTCTCGCAGTGCAAATGGACCAATAGTGAAACCTCTCTATACATCTATACTCTCTGCTGAAACTCAATGTCGTGACGTCATCACACAACTAGCCGGCCAATCAATGCTAGTGACCATCCATCCTGGTGTCGACTTAGCCCAATCGCTCGCGAACCGATTTTGGTCCCTTAACTAGATGGATGGTGCCCTGACAACCTATAGTTTCAAAGAGATCTCGTGAACTAGGTTTTTTTTTGCCCCCATTGAAAGTCATGTCGTTACGCCACTATACAACTAACTTGCGGATCAAACTCGACTAGTGCTTTGGTACCTTTATCCCTACGAGACGGAGCAACGAAGTCGGACAGTTTCTTTTCAGTGGAAGGCTGTGTCAATATACAAATACGTAACATTTTTAAAACTTTGCCACAGATCGGTCATAAAACGCCAATTAGAGTAAATATTTTAGCCACGTGGTTCAAATAAGATCCTCCTAAAAGCATTAAAATAATATTTTATCTATAAAATCGTTCTCTAATAAATTTTTGAAAAATGTTCCAAATCGATATAAAACACACACACACACATACACACACAAACTGTTCTAGATAATTTGTTTAAATGACCCAATTAAGATCTACCTAAAAATATAAGAATTATTCATTTGTTAAAACAATGTTCCAACATAATAGAGAGCATGTGGCATGTTGTGACAACTTTCAATATATTGTAACATATTTGGGAACAGAGCTAGGTAGCGTTTTTGTTTTGTTTTGTTCGACAACAGCAAAACCGTAGTCGTCAATGACCAAGGGAAACAACATGTGATTGAGACCAGGAAGAAAGATGTGACACACAGCGTTGCGTTCCCTTAAGGCAACTTTTTGTTGCGCTCTCTGTCAGATCTAAAATGCCACAGTTTGTACGAGTCCGGGATGTGTCAATGATTGAAGATTCGAAGTATGTTATTGCAGAGAGAGAGAGAGTGAGAGAGCAAGAGAGAGAAAGGAAGAAAGAGAGAGAGAGAGAAAGAGAGAGAGAAAGAGAGAGAGAAAGAGAGAGAGAGAGAGAAAGAGAGAGAGAGAGAAAGAAAGAAAGAGAAAGAGAGAGAGAAAGAAAGAGTGAGAGAGTGAGAGTTTGAGAGAGTGAAGAAACATATGTGTATCTGCGCGTGAGAGAGAAAGAGAGGGAGAGAGAGAGAGAGAGAGAGAGAAAGAAAGAGAGGGAGAGAGAGTGTGTGTGTATTTGTATGTCCATGTGTGAAACAGAGAGAAAGAGAGTAAGAGAGAGAGGGTATATGGAGAGAGAGAGAGAGAGAGAGAGAGAAAGAGACAGGAGAGAGAGAGAGAGAGAGAGGGCACACTATAGAACTACTTAATTCAGCAACTGACATTTTACAGTAACCAGTACATTTCCATAGGTCCTCCCTGCCCCCAGAAACACCAAACCACTGATCACTGAACCCCAAAGCTGTTTCTTGCATTACCCAAATTGGCCGGGCACATTTTCGAGAGTTCACTGACTGGCAGATGGTAATATGTAGATTCACGGATCCCTAAATCAGGAGTTTTTAAACTTTGTGTGTTCTGGGGACACCTGTCAGAGCTCTGTACATCAGTCATATCGTTCCTCTCGTTTAAAACAACAACAACAACAATAACAACAACAACAAAAACAAAAACAACTTTAATTCTCCACCCCGATTCTCTCTCTCACTGTCTCGCTGCATGCAAGTATGTGTGTGTGTGTCTCATTCTCTCCCCATCTGTCATTCTCTGTCCTCCCATTGTCTCTCTCTCTCTCTCTCTCTCACTCTCTCCCCCGTTCTCTCTCTCTCTCTCTCACTTCCACTCTCCTTTTATGTGATTTTGAGTATGTGTGTGTGTGCGCACGCGTGTATGTCAGTAGATCTCTCATTTTACATCCTCTCACTCTCTGTCTGTCTCTTTCTATCTCTTTCTTTCTCTAGTTCTCTCCATCTCATTCATGCACAGAATAAAAGCTGAGAATGTGTCGGTATTTAAAATCCAAGCAATCTAAGACAATTTGTTGCAGAAATCTTTCGTTTAAGAGACTCACGTTTAAGAGACTCACGTTTAAGAGACTCACGTTTAAGAGACTCACGTTTAAGAGACTCACGTTTAAGAGACTCACGTTTAAGAGACTCACGTTTAAGAGACTCACGTTTAAGAGACTCACGTTTAAGAGACTCACGTTTAAGAGACTCACGTTTAAGAGACTCACGTTTAAGAGACTCACGTTTAAGAGACTCACGTTTAAGAGACTCACGTTTAAGAGACTCACTTTTAAGGTTTAGTTTTTGTTCTCTCTTCGTCTTGCCTTGGTCTTCTTTCTTCCTTTTCTTGCTCCTTTTCTCCTTTTGCCTTTAGCCAAAGTAACCATTATCGTTCCGACGCAGCGTTAAACCCAAGCTCAAACTCAAAACTCAAAGCCAATACCATTTTGTTCTTGTTTGTTTTTCTTGTTGTTTGGCTCGCGGACCCAAACCAGAACAGAAGGGGAACGGTTTAGATGGACCCGCTTGACATAGGCCTACAATTTTGAGTTGGTCTATTCCCCTTTGGTTAGAGACAAAAATGGGAGTGGGACCCTTAGGTAAAGAATATGATTTATAGTAGAGAGGGTCAAGGGTGACCTTCCAGCACAAACTATTCATCTCTCAAAAAGGTTGTTGTTAGGGGACTGTGTTAGTTTATACAGTAAAGTGTAGATGAACAATGAACGTAAGTCAGTTTTTTTCTCTGTTGTACTTTGTCATTAGACGGGCAGCCTTTTAAAGTTGATTAAAAGAAAAACAAACTTAACGAACAGTTTGAAATAGGACCTGGATCTACCGTCCCATATGGCTTAGGCCTATAAGCATCTTTGCACGGGCCTGCACGAACCTCCCAGAAAGGTGTCTCGACACCCTCGCAGGATGAAAACCCTTGCCCCTGTGTCAACAATCGTTTTGAATTTTGACAGCTCCATGAAACCAATACCATTATCTTGTTCCTACCAGGAGGTTCCAGGAATGACTTGTGGTTCTGCTGAATGTCAAACTGCCAGGAGTAATTTCTGAGAGTGTCCCACAAGTCCACAATAATCACATCGGATGAATATTATTTACTGTAAGACCTAGCAGTCATGTTTGTCAAAAACCTCGGTCATGGCATACATGGAACGTTCTTCTACTATTATAAAAAGCAGAGTTTTGTGAGAATAACCTTTTTGCCCATGTACCGATTATTTCGAAACTTTGCATGACTGTGGCATTGAGACATTTTGTCTTAATTTTCTTAACATATTTATTGTTTTTCCAGCGTGGTTCTTTGAGTTTTGAGGGTTTCATTTTGTTTCTATAATGTACGTTAAACAGTCTTCGTATAATATACTTGAAAATTTTACAGAAAGGTGGTGCCACAAAAATTGTTGTTGAAAACTCTCGAGGTTGTTGCCAGGTGACTGTAGTAATTTACACAGGAATCTAATAGCTGAACGGTGAACACAACTCAGTGTTTTCTTCTCCACTTGGCTTTGGAATTAGATCACCGTCCCAACGACAGCCATTGAAAATTCATCTCACCGTGGAAACACCATAGACTACATTGATTCTGTCTCCACTTTGGTTCTTGTTTGTTTAATCTCCATTTTTCAGAAAAACGACAAACAAAAAAAAAACACACACACAAAAAAACTGGACATCTTTTGTATGTAGAAGAGGTATAACCAAAGATACTAAAGTTGATAATATAAGACAGCTAGTGCTTTTAGCGTGCACAGATTTCGCACCGCCACCTAGCGGCAAACACGTGGAAGTCATGAAATGTGCGGTTTTTTACAAAGCCAAAGAGGGAAAATGTTGAATTTTGTTTACAGTTCAGCTATCGTTATAGGCCTCAATCGACCTCACTTAATGTGGAATTTTTACCGTCAATCTCTGTGGGAAAAACCCTGGCTTTTTTTTTTTAAATCGCAGTAGCACTGTCACAATTTTGCATCATAAATTTACAATTAGATCAAATATTCTTTTCATACTATGCGCCATGGGCCTCCGATCAGCGCGCAAATTCTGTGCACGTTTTTTAGTGGTGTGAAGTAGACAGTGTCTCATGTTATCGTTTGTAGTATCTTTGGTATACGTAATGCACTCGTAATGGAATTCCTTATCATAATACTAAAGCCTCAAACGCTTAACGTCGAATTTCTCAGTTGTGCAAAAAGTGGAGTTGGAATAAACAAGAGCTTAGGTAGTTCTGTGGTAAACAGCTGACCCTCACATAAAACATAATGACACTCCGAGCTTTGCCGAGGGCCCATTGAAGTAGATGATGACCACACTTACTCCTTTTGGATATCTCTAACTGTCGAGAGTCTGAATTCACAGAGCCAGGGGATGGCCTTTGGCATGCAAAAAATAAACGGAACTACAAGAAAAAGAATAAGCGAATTATAAAACAAGGGAAAAAATCGATCCAGAAATAAAAAAGTTGTCCAGGGCACGAGATTAAATAAATAATCAGATATTGCGTAACAACATTTTTAAGGCCCGCAGAAGCCCGAGCCACCGACACAATACAATGACGTTATCTCTGACAAATCAAATGAGGCGCATGTGTTGCAATCGTAAGCTGTCTGCTCACCCGTGGCTATCAAGCATACTAGGGAAAAAAACAAAAAACCAACAGCAACAGCCAGCCCCAACCCGGGAGGGAGGGGGAGAGCCAGGGGAATGTGAGTGTGTAAGCGAGCCAGAAAGAAGAAACGGAGAGAAAAAAAACCCAACTGTTTTTATATAGCGCTCTTGAGCAATATCTGAATAATTATACATCTGTTAATGCCCTGGGCCCAGTTGCACGACTGACTGCCAGACGCTAGTAGTCATCTAAATCTGGAAGACTTCCAAATTTAGCTGACTGCCAGTCTAGTTGGGTTGCACATGTCCCATTTTCGCTGGATGTCAACTAAAGTTGGCTTCCAATCCTGTAGGTGGGCTGACCGTACTCTAAATCTGGAAGTCAACAACATGGCGGGCATTGTACATGTTTTGCAACTGCGGCATGCACGACGTAAACTTTTTAGAAACAGAATAGATCCTCTCTATGAGTATGATGATGAAGAACTAATAGAGAGGTTTCGATTTCGAGAAGAGGAAATCAGATACATCGCTGACCTATTGAGAAATGATTTGCAATTTGCTTACAATCGCAAGGGTTCCCTTTCCCCTGAAAGGCAGCTGCTTGTGGAATTGCGTTTTTTTGCGACTGGATCCTTACAGATCGTTGTTGGCGACACTGTGGGAGTACACAAAAGCACTGTCTCGCGAACAGTCCATCGAGTGGCTGCAGCTTTGTTTCGGCGGGCACGACAGTATATTCATTTTCCAAACCAACAAGGAGCAGATGAACAGAAACGTTTGTTTCACGCAAAAGCCGGATTTCCGAATGTCATAGCCTGTATTGATGGGACTCACATTCGCATACAAGCGCCTATCTTCAACGAAAATGAGTACGTGAACAGAAATGGTAAACATAGTATAAATGTTCAAGTTGTCTGTGACGCACAACTACGTGTGGTGAACTGTGTTGTTCGTTATCCGGGTTCAGCTCACGATGCACGGATTGTGAGAGAGAGTTCAGTCTGGCAACACTTTGATGGACAACCCAAGCTTCTGGATGGGTTCATACTCGGAGATAGCGCATACCCACTCAGGAACTGGCTTCTCACGCCGATGTTGAACCCACAGACAGCAGCAGATGTGAGGTACAATAATGCTTTCATTGGCACGAGAATAACCGTTGAGAGGTGCTTTGGTGTGTTGAAGCGTCGTTTCCACTGCCTACATAGTGAGCTGCGATACAGTCCTTCAAGAGCCTGCAAAATTATCACTGCTGTCTGGTTCTCCACAACATGGCCATAGAGTTCGGTACTCCCCTCCCAGAAAACGGTGATCTTCCTCCAGATGACAACGACGATAGTGATGCTTCCCCCAGTGACCAAACTCCAACACCAGCTGGCCGAGCCGTCCGTCAACATCTTGTTCAGAGCTTTTTTGGACAGCCAAGGTAAAACGTTCAAATGCACACAGGCAGGCACGCATACACATATATACGAAGAGAGAGAGAAAGAGAGACAGACCGACAGACAGAGAGAGACAGAGAGAGACAGAGAGAGAGAGAGATAGACAGAGGGAGACAGACAGAGAGCACAGAAACATTATCTTGCTTGTTTTTGTTGTTGTTGTTGTTTCCAATGAATCATTTTAATGCACAAAACCTTTTTCTTTTAAGTTCCATAGATTTTATATTTATTTGAAGTTATGAAATAAAACAAAGAAAAGATCAATGGTACACTCATTTCTTCCAAAACTAACTTCTTTAAAGCAGAAAGCTTAATGCAACTCTTGTCCTTAATCATGAAACAAAACCTAAAATAATGTCCAAGTGTCTTTTCTCTACTTATTTCACGTAATGAAAAAAGGAATAAAATAACATCCCGCCTCTTTGGCATTAATAGCTAAAATAACGTTCACGTGGCTTCTTGCTACTAATATCAGGATTTAAATCTGTATCAGATAATGATCATTGTTGCTGTTAATCGTAATGGTGGATGTGTACACACAGAGATGTGGCTAGTTTTTGTCTTCGGTTTTCAAACGCTTGATCTCAAGTTCAAGTTTCTCGTTTTTTAAAGCAAGGTTTTTCATTTGCATTTCCTTCAATTCAATTCCTTTTTTGAGATATGCCTCATACAAGTCATGAGATGCCGTTGTTGGTGAAAATCGTCTCTTGCCACCTCTTTCAGGGACCACCGTGCTGCTGGATTGCCGTGTGGTGGTGGTGCTGCTGCTCGTGCTTGAAGGTTCAGGGCTGCCACGGAATTGGCCTTCCCTTGCTATCAGGAATCCATGGGAATCTGTCACCACGTAGAATGGCCTTCTCGAAGAGCTGGTCAAGGGTGTCGATGACCTGCTGTCATTGGCCTGCGACTGTGTGCAATGATCGCTTTGTTCACGTGTGCCTGCAGACAACATAATAATAGACACCATGAATAGTTTAATTCCTTCATTTATCCTATATTCTTTTGGACCCTCAACATTCACTAAACTATGCTGTATTTTTTTCCATTCATTGATTTAATTAAATTTAACTTGTATACAAATAATTGATATTAGACACAAAAAAGAAAGAAAATTACAAAAATAAAACAATGGGACTATTTAATAATGAACAAAAAAACTGAATAAGAAAATCAAAATTTTAAAATAGAACATCAGGTGAGGAACAATTAAGAATTAGAATATAAGTCTTTAAGACATTACAATTAAGAATATGAATAATATTAATATCAGATTTGCAGGTACACTTAACATTTATGTTGCATTTTATTTTAAAATAATGTACTTTCCATTTGCACGTAAGAGAAAGAAGTGTAGTTTGGAAGTGTTTGCGTTTGTGCGTTTGTTCTTGCATGAATGTGTAATTTGGATTTGGATTTTTGGTTAGTTTGAAATGAAAACAAAAAACTCGTTAATTTAATCTTACGACACAACTTCATACTTGGTATTTATTATTTTCTTCCTGAGGTGTGGATATGTGTACAGTTTAATTGCTTTTCCAAGTTTATAAAAAAGAAAATGAGCAAGAGCTGTTTATTATCTTACCAACAGGCAAAAAGTGAAAGGTGTCACAATCAGGCATATCCTCATCACGAGAATCTGAAAAAAAAAGAATCAAGATCAAAACAATCGCTGACAATCATAAGCTATGAAATGGCATACGTTTGTTGGATTATAAATGAGACAATGACAAAGCCTGAATGTTACATTTGTGTTCCAGCCACATCAAACAATTTCCGAATAATGTTCACTTGGCTTGGGGCAAAGTTTTAGTATGCAACCCAGTGTCAGTATACAGTGACTGGAAGAGATAACTGCGACTGATATTCTTGTGTGACAGCCTCAAGTTAATTTGCCTATGCAGCACTGTCAAAAGATGAACATAGTAATAACAAGATCGCAAGCCATATAAAATGTACTCCCAGTTATGATTAGTTTTGTCTTGCGCACGTGCAGTGCCATCAATATTATTTATAGAACTTAAGGGACTCAGTTCCGACCATTTTCATTCCAAGTTTCCTTCAATTCGGTCAAATAAATCCAAAGATTTCGGCAATGGTGTGATTTGTGTAAACTGTGCACTCCGAATGTGAAGTTCATTTGACAACGTAAACAAAATCAGACAGTATATATTTGTTAAATTTACCTTCAATCACATCCCCAGTGTCGATTCCGCCACCGATTCCAAACGTCAGCTCCGAATCGGCTCCAATAATGTCAGCAATGATGCTTGTATACGGTCCTTCTTTAGGCTGTGGGCCTCCCCCTGTTTTCGGCCGCTTCTTCTGTGCAAGATGTGTTCGTGCATCGCTGCACAGTTTCTGCCACTTCGTTTGTATCTCCTGTTTGCTTCGAACTGTAAACGACACAGCGTTTACAGCTTCCACGACTACCCCCCATGCATCATTCTTTTGTTTCAGCGATAGTGATGCTTTTAATTTTGATTGCAGAATGCCTTTATTCAGGGAAAAAGCATCCAACAATGCTAATATTTCCTTGTGTGAGAAGTTTTCCTTTCTCTCTCGTTTCTCGACCACATTTTCGGAATTAAGAGCTGCCATCTTGGATTACACGGGAACGGGGAAAATCGGGAAAATCATAGAGTCTATTTATAAATATGTGACGTAGCTCCGTTAGTTGGCTGCTAGTTGACTTAGTTGGCTGCTAATTAGCAGCCAACTAAAATTGACTCGTGCAACGCATCTAACAACTGACTTCTAACTAGAAGTCAACTAGGGGTTAGGAGCTTCTAAATTGGAAGTCAGTCATGCAACTGGCCCCTGGTGTCCATTAAATAAATGAAACTTTCTAAAACGCATTCACAAATGAAAGCATTAACTTTACATAACGTGAAACACTGATTTTTGAATGGGTAAACACACAGTGGGAAATGACTGATAAAAAGGCTGATAAAATTCAGCGTTTACTTTCTGCGGATCTGAAGTACAGGAAAAAAAAGGCACTTAAACACAACCCAATAACTTTCACAAAAGCTCAAAATAATATCTCATCAAAGTTTGAGTTCCACTGGTGAGTTTCAAATCAGTGAATCACCGGCTCTCCTCACTGATGAAGGATTTACTGCAGCCGTGAAGTTCTGTCTTTCTTTTTCTATACACATTCAAATTCGTGTACACAGCCGTATGCACAAATACGCATACATCTTCACACGCACATGCAGACTTATAGACACACACACACACATACGCGTACGCATGCGTACATACACCGAGGCACACACACACACAAACTCTCTCTCTCTGTCTCTCTCTTTCTCTCTCTCCTAATTGTTCGCTTTCACATAGCCATAAACATTTGCAACCCTATTTCACTTCTACATGCTAAATTTCAGAAGATCTGATCAGTAGTTTTATTGTCTATTTATTACATAAAAGTTTCCTTGCATTTTTTATTGGCATCTATAGATTCTTCATTTCTGCTAGAAATTTTTGAGACACCATTTCGCCCCCCCCCCCCTCAGAATAACACAGTTCTAACTCGTGCACAGAGCTTTTGAAGATGCGACTGTTTTTCTTTTCAGTAATACTTACAAATTACACCCCGAATCCGCTTGATACTTTGATACACACCGGAGAAAGCCTTTAGAAGTAGTGTGTAGCTCTGTTCAGTCAAACGTGGATTCAAAGGGGACGATTTGGCAGTTTCCATTTCGGGGACCTGGCAACACCAGTGTGGCAACATTGGTCAGTGGAATTAGGGATCGGATACTGAACTGAACGTCAGAAGAAATTATTATGCACAAACTGGAATAAGAAAAGTCAAAGTGACTCTGTACTTCCACAGTATATCTTTAGGTTAGATTTGCGAGGTGTTTTCCTCGAACTCCTCGTAGGTCGCAGAGAAACAAACTTTTCAGGATTGATAAGAGTTAATCTCTCCTAGGCTTTGGTAAATAAAAGGACTTGTTAGGGGACCGCAGTACTTTTATATGGTAAGATATAGCTGAGTAGTGAACACAACTCTGTATTTTCTCTATTCAGCTTTGTAATGAGCCTGCAGTCCCCTAGCAACATCCAAAGAAAAATGTCTAATCTATGCTTGCTTTCATTTTTGTCTTCGTTTTAGAACGGACAGCGACCGAGCCATTAGTCCGTTCACCAAAGGTTTGGCACACAAGTGCACCATATAGCACATAACATCAGAACTGATGCGAGATCTTAGTTCACAAGTCATAATGTGTTTGAAATGTGGAAATGCTTCCTTAGGGGCAGTTGCCCCATGGGTTTTCTTGTGCTATTTAAAAGCCTTTGACATCCCTCTGTTTCCCCCGGGATAATAGCAGTTTCATAGAACTACAACTGCCATAATTAGAACTTGATTTACTGGTGTCTTTATCTGCGGAGAAAAGTTTAATTAACGCTCCTCAAATTGCAAAGTAAGCCCTGAACAGCACCCTCTGGCTGACTGCCGCAAAACCTCTCTCATTTCTCTCCCACTTCAGTGTATAGAGATGCTCGACCCACAACAACAGCTTAACCCTGAGAGTACTCATGCCACAAACTATTGATCAAGCAGATTACGAAAGCCCTGGAAAGTTCTCCCTCATAAAACCCAATAAATAAATTAATGAAGCGTAGCCTCCAAGGGTATTGCGACATATCTCTGTAAATATTCTGCTGTCAGTGAATCCGACCAAATGCAAGGAGGATTTTGTACTTTGACACTAGTGTGATAGACCATGGGCGAATCGAATCATGGCTATGTAAATATCGAATATTTTAGGACGTTTAGAGCTCAAACGTAGACTTTTGGGGGTCATCAAATCAATACTTCATCTCTCACTCGTCAGGATATGTTTTAACGAAAGTCTAGCTAATGGCAACATTAATTTACGGCAATGTTCCTGTTTTTTGAAATCTAGAATTGCATGGCTAAGTAATCACATTATAATATTGTCTGGGTGTTCAAAACGAGTGGTTTTAACCCAGGTTCATCTGTTCTTGTGTAGAATAACCTCTTGTGAAGATACCGGTATGCATGTAAGTTCTGAGTTTGAGTTAACAACGTGTGGGCACGATCAGGAGCACTTTGTACATTTCCTGATTTTCTAGGTCCCTTACCGTAGCTTGATTCTCAGAGCTTGATCAAGTAAAGTGTCACAAATAAAAATTTTAACGGGAAAAAAAATTCTTTATAAAATTCTTTCGTCTGTAATGTTCTCAGAGTGGGTTTTTATAGATCTAGAATGAATTTTGTAAATATATCTAAAATCTGTGAATCAACATCTGGATTTTAGCCTCCCTCTGGTGCAAACATGCAAATTGTGTATTATTTTAAGGCAAGGTTTGTTTTCTTCCTCTTTGTTTTTTTGTTGCTGTTGTTGTTTGTTTGTTCTACAATTACAATAGCTCCTGGGGACAAAAGTGGATATCTATTGGCAAAGGAGTCGAGAGGGGAGAGGAACAGAAGACAACCTGAACAAAAACAACTGCAGTAAAAAAAAGGAAAAAAACGATAAACCTTCTAATCACGCCATCACAAGAAACTATTAAATTTCTATTAGGTTCAATAGGACCCGACAAACAATCACCTTGCCATACTGTGTGTTTTATGGAATATCTCCAAGAATAATATTTAATAATAGCTGTGCAAACAAAACTCGAAACAAGAACAAAAAGTCCAACATTAAGAAAAAAAAATGACATTGTCATGGCAACATATAAACTACATCGTGCACTCTCTCTGGAATGAAATCCATTTCTGGCGTCCATTGGAAGGGAAGATTGGATGTTTGTGCACTGAGTAAGGACGTTCAACTTTAAATTAATTAGTTTTTCGTGGAATTTATATTGATATCATGTTTTTGTTGTTTTTTTTCTCATTTTTTTTTTGGGTCTTGTGTTGAGTTACTTTTTTCTTGCTTGTCTGCTGTCTTCAAGGTCGCCACCCTAGCCCTCACTTGGGTTGTTATACCTCGAAAGGGATGTTTGTTATACTTCAAAAGGAATGTTTGTTATACATGAAAAGAGATGTTCGTTATACTTCAAAAGGAATGTTTGTTATACCTCAAAAGGGATGTTTGTTATACCTCAAAAGGGCTGTTTATTAACACTTCAAAAGGGTTGTTCGTTATCCCTCAAAAAGGCTGTTTGTTACCCCTCAAAAGGACTGTTTGTTATCCCTCAAAAGGGCTGTTTGTTATCCCTCAAAAAGGCTGTTTGTTACCCCTCAAAAGGACTGTTTGTTATCCCTCAAAAGGGCTGTTTGTTATCCCTCAAAAGGGCTGTTTGTTATCCCTCAAAAGGGCTGTTTGTTAGCCCTCAAAGGGGCTGTTCGTTAGCCCTCAAAAGGGCTGTTTGTTATCCCTCGAAAGGGCTGTTTGTCATCCGCGCCTCTCATCCCCAAAGAGCTGTTTGCCTGCTACGGCTGTGGATACCACATTTCCGTATACATGTACAAAATACAGAAGACATCTGTATCATTTTCCTTGGAATGGGAAGAAGTTGAGTGGGTGGTCCATGTCTCAGCGTCCTTGACAACGGCAATGACATCAGAGCTTCGTTAGTGGCGGCAAACACAAAACTACAAAAAGGGAGTACCCCTCCCCACCCACCCCCCGACACACACACACACTACATTTCTCCAGACTCATTTACTCTCATAGATCTGTGTTAGCTGATATCACGCCCAGTGCCCATCTGATTCTGTGATAGGGCGCCCATCTCTCAGATTTACAAATCACTGGTCCTATCATAAAACCACCTAAGTGCATTCGCACAACCACTGATGAAACCCAATTTTTGCCAAATATTCTTTAAAATCATTGGGGGAATTTTCTAATTTTCTTTCGTTTAATGGGGCGGACAGTTTGCATTTTCATAACTAAAAAATGAATTTACGATAAAGAACACAATCACTTCAAGTAAGTGGTCTTGATCACACTGTCCGCTACGCTACTTTAAGGAAAATGACGTATGACAAAGTAAAACACTCTTTCCTTCTATAGCGGAGAGGAGCGGAACGGATGCTGTGGACAAGTATACAGAGGCAAAGAGTGTTTTTCCTTGTCATAAGTCCCTTTCCGTAAAAAAGCGGAGCGGAGCGGACGCTATGGACAAGACCACTAAAGCGGGTTCTTTTCCGTCTTCCGTAAAATCACGTCCTCGGCACTTTCCGGATTTCATGATGGGGCTAGGAAATAACTTATCTCAAACAAATATGCACTTGAAATAAACCCATTTCAAGTAAAACGGAGTTTATCTCCTCCTGTAAAATTAGGTCCTTTGCACATGCGCGGTTTCATGATAGGGCCAGCGAATGGCTTATCAGTGAGCAAATTGCCGACTAACGAGCCGACAGCCTGGCCGCTAACTGGGGAACAACCTGTCATCTACGGACTAACAACTGCATTAGCCCTGGGGTCATGAAATGCAAACACTAAGGATGTTAATTGTCTAGTCTGGGCAGGGTTACTGACCAGTCAGAAAGGTCAACATTGTTGGTTTTGATGAGCTGGATCGACAGAATTTCATGCCCATCGACGAAATGGAGATCTGTCTGTCTGTCTTCTGTCTATCTGTCTGTCTTCTGTCTATCTGTCTGTCTTCTGTCTGTCTGTCTGTCTGTCTATCTATCTATCTATCTATCTATCTATCTATCTATCTATCTATCTATCTATCTATCTATCTATCTATCTATCTATCTATCTATCTATCTATCTATCTATCTATCTATCTATCTATCTATCTATTTGTCTGTCTGTCTGTCTGTCTGTCTGTCTATCTATCTATCTATCTATCTATCTATCCTGTCTGTCTGTCAGTATAATTATTTCTGTCTGACATATAGAAAAATGCCGGCCCCTAGTAAAGATTCCGCCTACTTTACAAAGTCTCAAGGAGTAAAACATGATACTTCACTGTCATTGTATTGGCTACTGTTATTATATTAAATACCACTACAATAACATTTAAGTGTCAGGTCTCTGAAAATTTGAAAAAGACTGTTTTTAGGGGATTGTAAACTAATTACAAAGCTGAATAGAGAAAATACTGAGTTGTATTCACTTGCCAATTACAACAGCTTGGTGGGTTAAATGCTACGGTCCCGTAACAACAGCCACTTTGAAAACATGTAGTCCAGGTTTAGTATTCGAAACAATGAAATTCATTCAAGAAGTTCATAGGACGTTTGGCAAAAGAGTCGTGAGAATACACTTTGGCTGTTTCATGACAGAGACTGCTGTATCATGGATGTAAAAATCTGCCCCTGTGGGTTTGTTCCACTTGACGTCACAGAACTTGCGTTCCTAGGAAATTCTTATGTTTATTTGGTGTTGCTCCACAAAGCCATAACTATGTTTCCCTCTGCTGAGAGTTTCTGTTCTTCCTTTAGGACTACAGTTAATCTTTGGTAGGGCGCTTGCTCAGCTGCCGTGCCAAAATATTTTTTTTTGATGTACATGTGCATGCTCAGCCGCCGTACACTGGAGGGGGCCGGGGTGGGGGGGGGGAGGATGGGGCGACGTGCGGTTAAGATCTATCATGTTTGAGGGGACATGAGTGCATAAAACCAATTTAGGAGATAGACGGCCCGAGAGCTTGATGAAATGTTGACAAATAGAACATGAAAAAAAAAAAGCCCCTTCTCATCATATTCCCGCCTTCAGCACAGTCAGTCCCCTGATCATAACAAGATAACTGTCAGATGAGAGATATTGTTGTCACTTTACTGTTCTGTCTGATCAAAGTCAGATCAATAAATATGTCATGACGTCCAATCAAAAGTTATGAACAGACGAGATCTCTGTTCATCTTCGGCATGGTACGTGTCCTGGGTGCCATTTGACGCTGAGTGGGGTGGAGTATTTTCTAGGAAAGCCAGACAAGCTTTACTCGGGTAGTTAAAACAGAATTTTCTCCAGATGTGAGGAAAGTGCTGTTACAAGTTTCAGTTTGTGCCATAATTAGTTTATTAAAAGATTAATGAGCTTGACGTGTATTTTTAAGCTGATATTATGGTAAAGTCTTCCATAAGATGTTCGGTCAGGGCCACAATTTCAATGCTTGCCCTATGAATTATTTTCCACAGACACGCCCCTTCTCTCATCGACTCAATCGTTTCAGGTATTTTCATGTTCGTCTGTGCAAAGTGTTGAGTCGCATGTTTGCCAGAGATGAAATACCCGAACAAATTAATTAGCAGTGGGAATGAGGGCGAGACAATAAACACGTGTTTTACAATAATGTTTGTCTAATCTTTACGGCTCATGCAATTTTCCATGCCCGTGTTTGCACACACGATGTGTCTCAGACATTACATACACTGAGCGAATATGTGGATTGTGGCAGCATTTGCTTCTGTGATAAGATATGATAAGAATCACTTTATTATCTCATGAGGGAAATTCTCTTTCAAAGAGCATTGAAGAGCAGACATGTAGCTAAACTATCTTATTGTGGCGAATTGCGCAGGGCAAAAACAGTTTTCTATATCATTCTCTGTTTGCTTTGATGCATATTGTTCTGTTTGTTCCTGGATGATCTAGAGAAATTGATGAAACAGGGGATGGTGACTGGCATTTAACCTTGTAGCTCAAAGTATGCCATATTTGAAATAGGTCACTCGGAACAAAAATGCTCTGTCTTTGATATTTTACACTTCCTATTTTATTGACAAATAATTTTGTGAATTACACATTTATCTCTTTGCAATAGTCTGATTATTTAAATTCAATGTAGCACGTTATTTCAGAAGTTCTGAAATTGTCAATTTTCGTTTGGGCACCAGAGGGTTAAGATGGTAAAAACTGAAAAATGCCTGGTCTGTCTGTTAAATGTGACATCTTAAAAACTGCTGCATAACTACGGAAATATCGCCTATGTTAAGCACTGACACCCAGCATTCTGATAATTTTACTACAATACCAGCTCACAAATAGAAGGCAGTTTGTTGACCTTCTCATCAACACAATACTGCACCTCATGACACAGAACTGTATCTTGTTTACTCTTGTATAGAATTATTTTTTGCTCTATCCGGGGAAGGCTAAACTGACTTTAACAGAATTGCTCAGTCGCGCCCCCTCGTCAAGCGTGGCCCACGGCACGTAATGTGCACGCCGTACTTAGATACACCGCTGATTAAAAAAGACACATTATATTTTATCGGAACTACCACTGTAGCTAGCAAAGCTTAAATGCCGTGCACTCACTTAGTCTTCTGTATCATAGTAAAAAATACATTGTGTAAAACATTAAACCTAAATAATGAATGTAGTGCAGTTTGAAATTTGTGGCTGTAATTATTTGTTTTAATCATTCAGTTCTGCATTTCCCGGTTTAATTGATTTCAATGGGGGAAATAAAATTAATGGCAAATGACATGTAGTGTGAGATCGATAAGACAGGCAGACAAGCATACATACATACATACAGACAAACAGACACAGATAGACAGACACATAAACAGACAGACAGATAGATAGATAGATAGATAGATAGATAGACAGATAGATAGATAGATAGATAGATAGATAGATAGATAGATAGATAGATAGATAGATAGATAGATAGATAGATAGATAGATAGATAGATAGATAGATAGATAGATAGATAGATAGATAGATAGATAGATAGATAGACAATACAGCCTGTATAAGACCTGTAGGCTGTCATTACCTGGATAACAGTTACTGTTGTCATGGTAACGACACAATACATACATGATACAGAAATAGTGCCAGTCATTATCTACTGCTTAGGACATTGAACCGACAATTACCGGAAAACAGAACCTGCTGTATTTACCGTATATCACTGATGCTAATAAGTAAGCTATGATTATTGTTGCGTTATGGACAAAGTCCTTCACACGCTAAGGGCCGGCGGCCACAAGCAGACTTTGACGTGCCTACTCGTGGTTGGTGACGTCACGACACTGAGCTTTAGTGAGATTCAACCAGTTGGCTGGTGCGCGATGTTTCATTGAAACTCACTGTCATGACGTCACCATCCAACTAGTTGGCCGATTAAAATCGGCTAGTGCTCGCCGGAGCTAAAAATAAAAACTGTACGGATGACGAAAGAAATAATTCCCAGTGTGCCCGTTTTTCATTCTTGTTCAATTTCCATTTTGTGATGTACAACGCTAAAAACTACATGGCGTACGTCGTGACGTCTAATCGACACCACATTCCTAAACTTTAGTAGGAGACTCTCTTTAAAAGTAAAGTCAAAATATGACAAAAAGAAAACTTGTATGTAGCAAAAGTATGGTGTCTTTAAAAGTGTGATGTCTGTCAGTCCCCAGAGCGTGCGTGTAGGGATATAGCAATAAAATATTCTTTAGGAGTATGGCGTATCTGAGCCTCCATGATGTACGACTAAGGATATGACAGTAAATTCATACCATAAAATCCTCTTTAAAAGTGAGGTGTCGGTGAGACCCGCACATATTATGGGTAGGAATAATAAAAATGCATGTGTGTTGGTGATTTTTGTGCATATTGTAAAATTTTAAAACTTTGGTTGATGGGCAATGACGTCATTGAGAAATACCTGGAATTCCAAGAAAAGAAGACCAGAAAATAAGATAATTTTAAACGTTTTCAACTGTTTCAAGGTCCATTAGACCCACACACGGCGAAGGCTAAAGTAGCTATACTACGCTGAAAGCCAAGCTCATTTTAGAGAGGCTCTCTGCTCTTGTGACATGGTCATACCACCTCAGTTTTCTCTTCTTGACTATTGCGAGGAGATCATTGTGGTGGTCTGTGATTTGTCTGATGATTTTGCACAATTCTTCCGTGGTTGTGGTCCAAGTGGGAGATGCTAAGGATTATTTAGTAGCGCCTCATCCCAACTGCTTATATTTTTCTTTACAAATCTGCTGTTAAACTTTTAGTGGTGCAAAGTCATAATCCATACTGAAAGATAACGTGTTTAAAAAAAAAAAAATAACGACGTTAGAAAGTGAATATGAGCTGAACTGACATAGAAGCCTTTTCCTCAGCAAAACAGATTAGCTTTCAGAGGTTGGGTGGGTACAAAGGGAGCAGCTTTGTGACAAATGAAACTTTTGAAGAGATCGAGCAATAGCCAGATAGCGCCCTTGCACCGTCGTGGCAGTTAAATTTTCACAAGTAAATTTTTTCTTGAAAATCCAAAATCAAGGAATTCTATTCTTTTTTCGCTTCCCCAGGGAATACGACCATGCTTTATTCACGTATTTCTCTCTCTCGCCCTCTCTCTTTCTGTCCCTTTCCTCCCCGTCCTCTTTCTCCCTCTTTTTCTTTTTCACATCTCTCTCTGTCTATCTCTCCCCTCTCTGTGTCTGCCTTTCTCTCTCTTCTCTCTCATTCTATCTCTGTCTTTCTTTCACCCTCTCTCTCTGTTTCATCTTGTATCCTTTCCATTATTTATCAGGTCGTTTTTCCTCTCTGTCTTTATGTTCTCCCCCCCCCCCACCCCCCCCTTGCCCGTGATATTTCTTTATATCTTTACTTCCTCTTTACGCCCATCCTTCATTCTTCCAGTGTCCACCAATTGCTTCAATCCAAACACACTTTTCTTTATATCCTGCTCGGGGCCTCAGCTGTCGACACAAATGCGGCCACAGAGACCTGGTCTATGATTGAGCTGTAACATGTTTGCAAATGCATAAAGGAACGCTACTTTTTTGTGAACACATTATATCCATACAGATGAGAAACGATTAGAGACACATGGACTTTTCTTTATCATCCTCTTTCATGTGTTCACATTAGTCTGCGTCATTGTGCAACATAACACCTTCGTCGTTATTCTGGTTAAGTGCGGCGAAGAAATGCTGTATGGCTGGGGTGTTAGGCTAGCACTTCCTGACCTTAGCACATTATGGACGTTTTCTGGTCAGAGGGAATATCTTTTTCCCAATCCAAGACCCGTGTTTTACATCTTTATGTTGGGAGTTTCGGTGCTCAAGGCATTTACACATCTTTTTCTTGTTTTTATATTTCTTGCTTGTGTGTTTTTGTGGTAGGAATGAGTTTTCTTTTTCTTTCAGAATTTTGCCAGGGCAGCGGCCTTGCTCGGCCTGCTCTTCTCGACTTTCCAATGCCACGGTGTCTTTAACGTGCCCAAAATGCACGTGGGCCCTCCGAGTTTTTCGTCCTTTTCCCAGAAGACGAGGTGCTTCATCCACAGGGTCAGTCAGGGACATGAAAATATGATAAAAATCCTCAACTTCCAACATGCCTGCACCGTCCGGGAATCGAACCCGGTACCTTCGGCATGAGAGGCGAGCACCTTGCCTCTAGACCAACGTGTCCCAACGTGTCAAATGTAGTTGGAAACAGATAACCTTACGTGCATGTGCAGAACCTTCAAATCTCTGAACGAAATTAAGGTCCAACTCTCCAGAGATGAAATAAACCAACTGTTTCGTGCGGTTTCCTGAACTTAATCATACTAATATAAGAGAAACAAACTTCGAACTCAATCTTCTACTGAAAAAGTGGTTAGACCATTCTTTAATTCAGTGGAAAAATTGTAATGGAAAAGATGAGACTAATGTAACTTGCTCATCATTAAGGCGAGGATCTGGTGGACAGTTATAGTACGCCTCTTTTTTTTTTTTTTGTTGAGGGTAATCAATATCGATTTTGTTTCAAAAACTATTTCTGAGATTTATTTCAAAGTTTGCATAAGCTCATATTTCACACTGAACCTTATTGAACTGATTTTTTATTTGTTAGACTCCAAACTGATTATGAGTTCGTTTTTCTGTAAAGCATCATTGATAAACTGAGTTATTGCAATACAATTTCTAGGTAGCAAAACTGTAAGAAACTCAGTTCTATATGTTTTAGCGTGCAACAGGAGCCCAAGCAAAAATTTTCAAATAAATCAACAGACAGTTTTCTTCCAGAAAATCGATATTTATCCCGCTCATTCTAAAAAAGACGCACTGTGCACTTCCTGACTCCAAAAAGCATAAATGCGCGGGCACAGTGGGGTCGCTTTCACCGCACCATCCTCTCACCAACGTCTCACAATTTTGGTGTGTACCAAAGAAGGTGAGAGGGAGGAACAGAGTGGAGTCGCTGTCCCCTCCCCTGTCACAGTTCAGTAGTAGTAGTGGTAGTAGTATCATTATTATGAAAGAGAGAGAGAGAGAGAAAGAGAGAGAGAGAGAAAGAGAGAGAGATAAAGAAAGAGAGAGAGAGAGAGAGAGAGAGAGAGAGAGAGAGAGAGAAGGGGGGGGGGGGAGGGAGCGAGGGAGAGAGGAGAAATAAAAAATACTTACTACTGACTCCAATTTCTTCACCAACTTTTTTCCACTCTGCGTTGATGACATTTCTGTTGCCGCAGTTGGGATCAATCTTGTCATAAAGACCTGATCTTTTTTTGGACAGCAGCAAATTAAAACCTCAGGTTCCATGTTCACTGATCAACAATTGTCTGATGACTGGTGCGCCAAGGTGACTGGAATTTTAGTGCAGCACTAAGTTAGCAGGCCCCAACTATTTTTGGTGCGCGGTTGGTGCGTGGTTGGTGATGGTGCGGGGAGAGGGAGCGGCTTCCACTCTGTCTCGTCCAACTGTAATTATGCGGATTAAATTTCAGCGTCGGCAAGTGGGTGACTCTTTGACGCTGGTGAGAGGGGTGGTGCGGTGAAAGGACTCCACTGTGCCCGCACCTTAAAATGGGCGCTTTTGTATCAGTTCAAAGTCTGTTCTTGTGTAAATGTACACAGGAGTTGTAATCATAACACCATAAGTAGCACAACATTCTTGTCATTATCAATATGGCTGAGGGAGATGACGAAGTAGCCAGTGTCCAGTGCTGGTCTGATAGTGCGTCTCCCTCCCCTTCTCCCCTTCCGCCTATCTCTCTCCCTCTACCTCTCTCCCCCCTCCTACCAGACTGTCCCCATCTGTCTTTCACCTTCTCTTTCTTTCAATCTCTCAGCTCTCCGTCTCTGTCTGTCTGTCTGTCTGTCCCTTTGTCTTTTTTCCTCTACTCATCAAGAATTCCAACAGCTTAACCACCGCTCTATCAAGAAAACTAACCAACCAACAAAGAAAAAGTATTTAATACAAAACGAAGCGCAGGCCAAACGTGTATATAGATTTTATATGTATACAAAAAACTCACCCATTCCCTACTGGCTGTCTGCCTGCCTTTCTGTCTGTCCGTCTGTCTATCTGTCTGTCTGTTGTCCATGTGTCTATCTGTCTCTCCCTCGCTTTCATTTTCTCCTCCTTTTCGAATGTGGAAAAAGTGTGAGTGCGTATGTGTGTGTAAATGTGTACGCCTGTGTACACGTGTGTATGTGTACATGTGTGTACATGTGTCTACCTAATCGTAGCCAATTTTTTAAAATCCTCAATATTCCATTACTTTCAAAAACTAACATTTCAAACAGGAAGTCACGGCAATCATTTCTCACATTACCGATGACGTCATGGACAGAATTATTTAAATACAAACAGAAACAACGGTATCGAATATTGCGAGCAAAACATCCACATCAACGGGGCAATTACATCGATAAGGCACATCGATACCTTCCATTCTTTCTACTTCATTCCCCGCCTATCACCTGCTCTAAATCCCAAACAAAACTCGTTATATCAGCGGTGTCCAGACTTTTGGTTGCAGGGGGCCATCCCTAAAGCGTATGTGTGTCCAGTTGGTGTTAGACATCTTTTACTCCGTAGTCTTCCCCATAAGGACGGATTTCATGTGCCTGGCCCCCCCCCCCCCTAACCCCTCTGCCCTTCCTCCTTGTACGAGAACAAGGCCATTAAAATGTTGAATGTCCAATAGAAATGTCACCCTTATATTGAAAGAGCTGCATTGGCTTCCAATTATGCAAAGAATTAAGTATAAAACTGCTGTCATATGTTACAAATGTTTAAACCAGAGTGCGCCCAGCTATTTAACAAATTGTCTGCAGCTCTACTGCCCACCAACAGCCTTACGATCTTCTAATGATAAAACAATTATGTCTAGAAAACAAAACCAAATTTTTCACTTTATCAAACGAACGGAAAAGCGTACGTACGCTCTTTAGGACCCCCGCTCCCCCCTTGCCCTATATACACTTTCCATAAACTGGAGACCCCCCCCCCCCCCCTCCCCCTTTTGACTCCCCCAATCCGGGTGTAGGCCTACGTACTTTTCAACGGAACCTTTTTAACGAATTCGCGATTTTGTGGAATCCGGTGACAAAAACTATACAAGAATGTAATGTCTAGAAGCAGATCCGTTACAATGACCGTCATCGTGCCGACGCACCGTTAAACTTAAGCTCAAACTCAAACTCCGGTAAATCCCGATTTCTTGACCACTCTGATGAAATGTCTCGCCTGGCTAAGCAATTTTTGTGTAACCCTACACAGGAACCTCTGACATTGAAATCTTGATGTTCGATGGCTCCCACTTTGAGAACCACTGTGTTGTACCGTATGATTGTGTTTCCCCGATAGAGCTGATTGTATAAAATATTCTCTATGACATGGGCGTTTGATGTGGTTTGTGTAATGAAACCAGCGCACGGGGGAATTTCTCCTGCTTGTAACGGTGGATATTCTGGACAATTATATATATTGAGACTAGCTGAGGCGGCCGGCATTGCCCGGGACAAACCTGGCTATGGCTCGTGGAAGGAAAATATCGCTTTTGATATCCAATTCCAGAAGTAGCCTACGTCCCGAGATACATGATACTGAAACGAATTTGTCCTTCTTTCTGTCCGTTTGCCTGTCTATCTGTATGTTTGTCTGTCTTTCTCATTAGCATTCTCTAAGCCCAAACACCCGCCAGTTCACGTTATATCCCCCGTTCCCAAGCCTGGCCATGCACTAGACGTTTTCAAATCGTTAATTACTTGGATGATGACGTCATGACATTGAATTTCAGTCAGACTTCGAGCCCCTAGCCACTATCTGGATCTCATTGAAACTCAATGTGGTTGATGTACATAAATGGCTTACTACGCCAAAGGCGCCTGATAATGGATAAACTGACTTAGCAGTTGCATATGCACAGCATAAAGAATGTCTTTATTTTCTAATATATTTATTACTGTTTTAATCGAACATTAAGAGAAAATGAAACAGAAATGCTAATCTATGTGGAAAATTCAAAGGCCGAGGAAAAAAAAAAGGCTATGGGGATGTTTGTTTCCCAGAATGCTTTGCAAATGATTGATGAAGTGTCCATATAATAGGCTCTTGATATTTTAGTGTTGACAAAAGACGGGTAACCTCAACGGTAAATAATATAAACTTAAGCCTTGTTTCCTTATACGGAAAATCTAAATACCGGGTAGGTTGTCACAAATCCCAGACTGGGAGATGTAATAAGTTATGACAGGACAACAATCACGAACGAACAAGTTTAACACTTAACAGAACAACCCATCAGACTCACACATTTATTAAACATAATTATACAGATAATAGCGCAATTACATACATTATATTATTGCAATTAACTGCCGTACAGCGGCCTTATTCTCACACACACTCTCCCCTCAGATCCACAACCCGGTAGTTACTCCTAAAGGCACTTCGGCCTCAGCCTCTCCCCTCAGGGTCTTAATAGCACATTAATAATTCACTGGCACCGCAGTCTCTCAATATCACCTTCCTATTGTCATACACCTTAGCACTCCCCTAGCACCTCAGCAGGGCAATAACACATTATCACATTCAATAGACATTATCATTTCAATAGTACATTATTAGTTCACTAGCCCCTCAACATGGCAATAGTACATTATCACATTCACGCTCATATCTACGTCCCTGTCCGTGGCCTGACTACCACGACTTTATGTGCCTCTACTGTCCTGCCCTGACAGCCTCACTTCTGGCCTATGTGTGACCTCCGGCCCTATGCTGGCCCATCACCGTAGGCGGCGCTCCTTGGCCCGACCTCGGCACCTACAAGAATAACATTACATTGGTATAATGCCATACCATTTCTATTCACTCCACCTCTCCTTACAACCCATGAAGCGTACACACACTAGTTCACCTTTCACTCACCACACATCTTACGGTAACACACCTCCATCGGAGTACACACTACTCACTCGCGCTACAAATCCATGAACTCACTTTCATCTATCGCTCATGGCGCACATTGCTATATCCAATATCAAGGACTTCCACATTCCTCACATATACTTATTTACATCATGGTAGTAGACGAATATAATATAATACATCAATCATAATTATCAATCAACGTTCTACCCACCAGTCATCACTGGAAAAACTCTCTCACTGGTCTCTCGACTGCTCCCCTTATGTCCACCCGCTGGGCTCTTACTCGCGTCCGTTCCGTAGGACCTTCTAACTTGCAGTGATAGTAATACAGCGCTTTCGCCTCATTCAGACCCCCCACCACTCACAACAGCACGCTTTAACTTACTTGTCTACGTGCGTTAATTTTACTCTCCTCCTTTCCCGTCTTTCCCTACTTGTCTGCCGTGAGCCCTTCTTACTCTACACCCGCTCTGTAGCAATCCCCTTAATTGCACTCACTCCACTCGTGACATAGGTGTGTTCCCAATGATCACCTTGAACGAGAAATAAATACCGCCATTCGTATATGTGCACATTCTGTGTAAAATACCGGGATTTTTTAACCGGATCTTTGTGCTACATTCAGCATTCCCCTATTTCCATCTGTGCCGAATTTAAATTCTTCTCTTTTTTTTTTTGCCATTTGCATATAAAAACCATCATTTTTATTGTGTGAAAGAGACGAATATTTAGTCCAAAGTACTATTTATTTAGTATCATTTTCTCATGAAATTTGAGCACAAAAAACTTTGTTGATCTAGAGCAGGGGTGGCCAAACCGCGGCTTGCGAGCCACATGCGGCTTTTTGGCCTCCAATATGCGGCCCGTGGAAATATGGTGACTGAGTTCTTTTTTCATTACAAGATTTAAAACAAACCTAATACACATGAGTGAATATTGTTGCACACATGTATTTCCTAATGGTTATATCCTAATATTTATATGAACTTTTTGTAACAAAATGTGTATGTAATAATAAAAACGTGTGTATTAATTTTGTTCATATCTTATGGCTCTCGAACATCAGAAATGTATCGTTTTGGCTCCTACATTAAGCAAGTTTGGCCATCCCTGGTCTAGAAGCAAGGTGCTCACCTCTCATGCCGAAGGTACCGAGTTCGATCCCCGGTCGGTGCTGGCATATTGGAATTTTTTTTAGAGGAAAAATTCCTATCCCTGATCCTATGGTAGGTAGGATCGAGCACCTAGTCTTCTCGGATAAAGACGAAAGACTCGGAGGGACCGTGTGCACGCTGCGCACGTTAAAGATACCTTGGCATTTAAAGTGGAGAAGAGCGGGCCAAACGAGTTCTAAAAAATTAATCCCTACACAAAAACACACAGAAACAAGAAGAAGAAAAAAAAAGTGTGGTGTAAATGCCTAGAGCAGCGAAACCTCCTAAAATAAAGACCTAAACTGAAATGTGCAATATTTGAAATGACAACACTGATGAGAACTTTCATGCCAAAAAAACCAACAACAACAAATTCTTATGGGTACATGCTTTACGGAATGACACGTTACAACTTTGGTAACCTGGCCTATCAGTCCTCTCGCCAAATGCCCTTTCCAAAAACCATCCCTGTCTCATCTATGTCGGCTAACCAATTATTATTGGACTGTCTGGGTTCTCCACAAAGGGCAATGATCCGGGTATCAACACGAGAAAACACCCTGAGGCAATGAGTTACCTCCCATGTCGCTGGAAAAGCGTATTAACGGCAATATTCTCTCACCCCCCCCCCTTCCCCTTTCACCCATTTCCCCCCCCCCCCTTTTATAATTTTTTTTACTCTTGTTTTTATTTTTATCATGTCGCCCAACGAAGGAAACGGCAATTTAGTCTAGGCAAGCAGTAGTCGATTTTGATCGTACAATATTGAGTTTGAATGAGATCGAACTAGTTGGCTGGTGTGGAGGTCACACTGATACAAACGGTCCAGGCGCACAGCACTCATTGTGAACGGGTGTCTAGTTGGATAGCGATGTCAGCACATTGTGTTTCATCAAGATCCAAGCTGTTGACTGGTGTTCCAGATTTCATTGAAACTCACTGTTGTGACGCCAATAATAATTAATTGGTCGGTGGATCAAAATCAGCTAATAGGCTCCTGGGTCCCAACTTTTCGTCTTATTTACCTCCAGCAAGTCAGTTCACTACCCACCTTGTTTGTTCAGTAATTTGAGTTTACACTTCCGCCACAGCGACAAAGAGGACATTTTAAAATACTATTTTTAACATTGTTATCTTAGTTCAAATAACAGGAACCAATAAAAATAAAATGTAACACTGTTATTTCACTTAATTGTGAACAGCAGATGAGACATTGGTCTTTAAAAAAAAACAAAAACAAATTTATGTACTAATTCAAAATCAGCAAATTTACCCGCTGGAGACAAAAGTACCACATGCTGATAACCCTTGTACTAAATCCAAAAACACGGAAGAACACCAAATCTGCATTGATACCGACATGTATTTCATTTTGTGTGTGTCACGACGGTGTCGGATATGTGGATTTTCAGCATTAGGGCTATCCTGTTGACATACCGATGATTTGGAGAGTTCTCATTTCTCTCTCTGACAAATGCTACAAAGTCTACAGGCGTGACTGTCAATGCTAGAGCACTGCTCTTCGTTGACACCAGCATGTGACCTAATATTACGTGACACTGACAATTTATGCTATGTAGATGGTGTAGTGGGAAATTTGTGTACGATAACTAGGTAGAGCTCTGTGGGGGTAGCGATTGATGGATAAATGGCTCGATGGATAGATGGATTGAGAGACGGAGGGATTAAATTTATTAACGGATGAACAGAGAAAAGGGGGCGTGGATGGATGGAAATCGGACGGATGATGGATGGGATGGAATGATGGGTGGATGAATGCACGCGTGCATACATACATGGGTGGATGAATAGAGGGAGAGAGAAATATTTAAATGGATGAATGTATGGATGGATGGATGGATGGATGGATGGATGGATGGGTGGATGGATGGATGGATGGATGGATGGATGGATAGATGGATGGATGGATGGATGGATGGGTGGATGGATGGATGGGTGGATGGATGGATGGGTGGATGGGTGGATGGTGGATGGATGGGTGGATGGATGGATGGATGGATGGGTGGATGGATGGGTGGATGGTGGATGGATGGATGGGTGGATGGTGGATGGATGGATGGGTGGATGAATGGATGGATGAATTGAATGGATGGATGAATGGATGAATATATGGATGGGTGGATGGATGGACGAATGGATGGGCGGGCGGAAGTTGACTCTTGAATTATGGTCGTATCTCGCATATGTACACATCCCCATTTATTCGCCTAGATTTAAATGAAAAATGACGCGATTGCAGTGCAACAGTATTAAACGTGTGCGCCTTGCTTGAATTTCACGGCAGTGCATTATGTAATTGCACTGAAATGTAAATACAACCCTGCAACTCAATGACACAGTGCCAGTAAGACTGGGTTTTCTGTCACACAATTGGCAAATGTCAGTAGTCTTCTACGGCACACCCCAGTAGTCGCTCAATGACCTTTGGTGACAATACTCTGTGACCTTTTGTTGATGTTGTCTTGGAACTTCCTCGGTAAGAAAGATAGTCCCATCCTATGGGGCTGAAGCCGTGACCACTTCGCTAATGATTGGTAAGATGTCTTGTGCCTGTTGTTATTTATTTCACAACTTTAGTGAAGAGAGAGCCAGAGGGAGAGAAAGAGAGAGAGACAGAAAGAGACACATTGGGGAAAGAGCGAGAGAGAGAGAGACAGACAGACAGAGAGAGACCGAGAGAGAGAGAGACAGAGAGAGACACACAGAGAGTCACAGAGAGAGAGAGACACACACAGAGAGAGAGAGAGACAGAGAGAGAGAGAGACCGACCGAGAGAGACAGAGACAGAGAGAGAGTGCAGTTGCTGATATGGTTTATTTGTGTGTCTGCGTCAAAAAAACAACCTTAGACAATCTGTTATTTGGCAGACAAAAAACGTGAGTTACAAGGCTGTGTGTTAGGGGACCGTGATATTTTCCATTAGACTAGTGTTACTTTTAACGAGGTTCCAACAGCCGACAGACATACACTAAACATACAACCTAATTTCCTCTTGTTTTTGCCATACCGGACTTTAACTCTGTGTTTATGTCGTGTGAGTTCTTGCTGGCTTTCGCTGATTAATTTTTGAAACGAGATAGCTCAAAAACGCTAATTTTCTAGTCGCTGACATCAAAACAGAGACAGGAAAAAATATGTGGCGTGATTTGTTAAAACAAAACAACAACAAAAACCTACATGTATAGGCCTACCCATGCCAGGTTTAATGAATGCGTGGCAAGAGTAATTGAAATGTAGAAACTGAGAGAGCTGAGGTATCATCCATGATCATCCCCGGACCTCCGCGGCCCGCACGTCAATTCCTCCAGTACTTCCCAGAGATTGAAATGATCTCTATCAGCTTCCAGTTTCATTTCCCATCATGTAACTACAGACATGTCTGAGGGTGATGATTAACTGATATTACAGGGGTTTCTTTGTTTTGTTTTGTTTTTTGTTTGTTTGAGGAACGTGTAGCTAAAAAAACAAAAAAAACACACACACCGAGAGAGCAACACTACAGGAGATCCCCAGAGGGCAAGGATCTCGATTAAGCAAGTCCATGTTCATATCACATACTCGTACATCAAATATTTTGCTAGTTTTGAGTTGCGTCCAACCTATCATTGCTCATGACGAGATCTCTATTCTCCTTGGACGATGTATAAGTATTTTCCAATAGTTCGGAAATTATAAGTACAAACGGTTTCGCCACGTCATGCTTGTCTGTACATAACAATTATTTCGCCCTCACCAAAAACTTTGAAAAGCTCTCATGTAAAACGAAAACATTTTTGTTGGGGCAGTTTTTGAGATGGACTGCAGTATTATTATGTTTGAGTCCTTAACTGTCTTATAGCCCAGACACAGCGGCTTCGGTTTCCTCTCGCTTTCTGTAGTTTTGCCAGGAGACGCCAGTCTCAACAATAATGCCGCAGTCTCACCAAGAAAACTCGCATGCGATTTTGATAATTATGAAGCTCGTGCGTGCTGAGGCGTGTTTTGACACGTGTTTTTGGCCCTCACACACCAATTCATGTCAAACTCGTGCCTAGCTCGTGTGCGTGTGGACACGTACAAACACGACTTAATATGACACATTCGCACACGAGTTTTCTTGGTGAGACTGCGGCATAAGCGAAATGAGACGACAGTGGAAGAGCTATGCGGTGTAAAGGGCGTTATAGTCTATAGGAGGAGGACCACACCCAGGTCATGAATCTGGGTACATTCCTGCCTATTGCTCTTGCCAAAGTACTTACAAAATGCTTTCGTGAGCAGAATTTGTGACCAGTATAAAAAGGGGCCATTTCTCGAGTGGAAAGGTTACAGCAGCTAACTGGCCAAGTAACATTACTCTACTGTTTCTAACGTGGGGCTTTGTAACCTACAACTTTTCCCCTCCATAGGTTATCTTTGTTCCATGCCCTTCTGTGACCCTACAGACTTTCTCTGCGTGTTTAGGTCTTTATTTTAGGAGGTTTGCTGCCACTGGCATTTACACCTCGCTTTTTCTCGTTTTTATTTTTCTCGCTTTTGGTTCTGTGTGTTTTGTGGTAGAGATTAGTTTTTTACAGTTTTGCCCCGGCAACGGCCTTGTTTGGCCTACCCTTCTCGAATTTCAACTGCCAAGGTGTCTTTAACATGCGCAATGTGCACATGGGCCCTCCGAGTTTTTCGTCCTTATCCGTGAAGACTATGTGCTCGATCCTAGCTACCATAAGATTTTTCCCCAAATTCCAATATGCCTGCATCGACCGGGGATCGAGCCAGGTACCTTAGGCATGAGAGGCGAGCAGCTTGCCTCTAGATCAAAGTGTCCCCGATTTTCTGTTTGTTTGTTTGTTTGTTTGTTTGTGTGTGTGTGTATGTGTGTGTGTGCGTGCGTGCGTGCGTGTGTGCGTGCGTGTGTGTGTGTGTGTGTGTGTTTGTTTGTTTGTTTAAATATATTTGGCAGTCTAAACCCTTTCGCCTTCCGAAAAATTCAAATTGGAAACCAACCCCAATAGACCTAAAAGAACAGTCGTTTCGTCTTCCCAGTTTGATTAAGTACAAGGAATATTAGGAACAGCTGGGAAAATACGTTTGCTCAGATGCTATGTTTTCATTTAGAGGCATCCAATTAACCCTTTGACTTACCAGCGTCCGAAAATTATGATTTCCATATTCCTTGTTATTTTTAGATAATGATTACTGCAGTCATATCAAGTGGCGAGTGTAAATCTAAAGAGGGAAACATTAATTTTCTGGAAACGACTTCCACTTCATGCTTAGAGCCTGGTTGATAACGGGATGGAGCGCTATACAAACGCTGTGTATTTTTGCTATTTTTATTATTATTTCTCATAATTTTATTGTCTACATTAGATAAGACAGTTTGCGACGATGTATTGCCGGCATAAAAAGTGTTAAACTGAATAATGGACAGACAGAAAAAGCTTTGCATGGTCCGGCCTTTGACAGCTGACACAATTATATTTAGAAGTTGAGATAAAAATGAGTTATTAAAAAACAAACTGCCATCAAAAACACTCGTGCATAGTTTTTTTTTCTTTCTTTCATGATATTTAGAATTGATTATTGTGGGAACAGGTTGCAACTGCTGTTTTATATAGACAATTTATTACTTGCTGTGTTGTGCAAGGGCCAGTGGCCACAGACTGTAGGCCAGATGTTGGTGGGGATCGATAGCTCAAGGCTGATTTATTCCCATGCTTCTGCCATACGTAAATCAGTGCATCTGTTGGTTTGCACTTCTGAAATCAGTAATTATGTTGTACAACAGACGTTCTTAAAAAGCACTTATTTCTTACTGTTTTAGGAGATTCGGCCTTGTAATTTGTAAGTATAAGAGCTACAAGTAGAACATATGAACTTTTTTTTTTTTTTTAAACCACAGAAAATTTATGGGGGCGCAGCAGGGCTTTTAGCACAGATAAATTAAAATTATGGGGAAAAAAAACATCAACAGAAAACAAAGTTAAGTTCAAACGTGCATATCATTTTTTTCTGTGAATGGATGTGCTGCACAGAGAATTTATGCTATTGTATGTGGTGTTTCTGCTTTACGTGGAGTTTCCGCATTATGTTATCATTCCAGTTCTTGTATATTCTGTATGTTTCTATGTGTTACTGTACATGACAGCATCTCCCAAACTTTTGGAGTACTGTAATCATTTTTCAACACGGGTTGGATTTCGAGGAACCCTGGGGATAAAACGAATCCAAGCGCAATGTCGAATCCGAGCAATGTTGAATGGGGACCGTTGTCTTGAGGCAAGGTGCTCACCTCTCATGCCGAAGAGGGGGGGGGGGTGGGCAAAAATTCCTCTCCGTGATCCTATGGTAGGTAGGATCAAGCACCTCGTCTTCTTGGATAAAGACGAACAACTTGGAGTGCCCATGTGCACGTTGCACCCGTTGAGGACACCTTGGCAGTTGTGAAAGTCGAGAACAGCCGGCTGAACTAGGCCGCTCCCCCGGGCAAAATTCTAGAAAAAACCAACTACAACAACTAATCTCTCCCACAAAAACACAGAAACAAGAACAGGAAAAATAAAAACAAACAAGAAAAAAGTGAGGTGTAGATGCCAAGAGCAGCGAAACCTGCTCAAATAATAATAATAATAACAACAACAACAACAACAACAACAACAACAACAACAACAACAACAACAACAACAACAACAACAACAATAATAATGTATAGCATTTATATAGCGCATATCCATTTAAAATGCTCTATGCGCTTTACAGAAACAACATGTCAACCACAGAGCAGAATGGAGCTGCCTGCGAAGCGCTCAACACACTGCACTGCTTCTTTCTCTCTCCCTGTCTCGCTCACTCTCTCTCTCTATCTCAGAGCAAATTGTAACGCAGCCTGTTAGGCGCAGTTCACAACTCACAACAGTTCACAACTCACAGCAGTTCACAACTCACATCAGTTCACATAACACACAACTCAAATAATATTTGAATATTTATTAATAACAATATATATTTAATAATGAATAATAAATTCTGGCGGGGGGGGGGGGTGATATGGATAAATTTTAATCTATTAATTTCAATTTTCAATTTTGCCCGGGCAGCGGCCTTTCGGCCTGCTCTTTACGATTTCCAACTGCCAAGGTATCTTTAACGTGCGCAACGTGCACACGGGCCCTCCGAATTTTTCGTCCTTATCCGAAAAGACTAGGTACTCGATCCTACCCCCCAATAGGACCAGGGACTTGAAAATATGAGAAAAATCCAATTTCCAACATGCCTGCACTGCCCGGGTTTAGAACCCGGGACCCTTGGCATGAGAGGCGAACACCTTGCCTCTAGACCACCTTGTCCCTGCATTCTCAGTTAACTTTGCCGAAGACGAATCAGCCCATCAAAGTCAGTCGCTGGCTCTATGCGCGATGTGAACTATGCGCACCTCATGCTTTCATACAAGGACGAAAAATCGGCAAAGTTAACTGAGATTCAATGGCGAAAGAAGGAATGCTTTGTCTCTGTGAGCTGTTCTCTTATGTTCAACATTTAAATCCCCCTCATTTTTCTGTGTTTCCACAGACAGACACCTGATGCTCTAACCTACAACAGATGGGTTGTTCCGCATCGTCATCGGCAGCTTTGAGTCAACCTGACGTCAACGCAAAAAAAGAGACTACTCAAGTGATGGATAAATATAGCAACAAAGACAAAAACACTGGCCGCGGCAAGAAAGAATCCGTGTATAGCAGTAAAGAGAGGGACTCAGATACTCTCACATCCAAAACGGGTGAATTGGAATTTGTTGTTTTGTTTTGTTTTTAAATGGGAATACACATTTCTCTGGGATTACATATATCTCTGCTATGTTATTTTCTTCCTCATTGTAGGCGACAGGGATGTTTGTGGGGATCACAAGAAAGGTAGTTACGGAGAATAAATAAATTAAATAGACAAATAAATAAATAAATAAATATATGAATACGAAATGTCAGTTTTTACTATATAGTGGTTAAGTCCAGCGTTACGTTTAATATTCATAATAATTATAGTAGTAATGATGGTACAGTAACAACAACAATAAAAAGATAGAAATAATAATCTTACTATGATGGAGGTAAAGGGTGAAGGTGTAAGCAACCAAAACTTCGAGACCACATCGCCAAAAATTATGAAACGTTGTGTAATAACTCAGTTTTTGTTGGTAAGTCATGGGGAATTCCCGTTCAGACTTTATTATTAAAATTGATTACCATTTTTTGAACCGCAAAATAAGAGACGCATTTTCGTTGAGTAGAATCAAAAAGTGTGACCGGAAATTGCCTTCTACTCCTCTCTTTACACATGGCTGCCCCGAAGACACCTTTATCATATCCGTGTATTCTGTCAGGAATTGTGGTATAATAAAACGATCTATTAGTCTTTGCATCGAATCCAAGTGCCGTTATTAATGCAGTCCAGATCTAGATATACAACTTGGCTTGTTGCAAGGGAAAGTTACAAGATTTATCGTGCCCAGGTCAGCTATAAAAAAAATAGTAATACTGCAACAAGGAATGTCTATTTCACCTTAGAATGGAATGGGAATAGTCCTGTCCAAATTGTTTTGTAACCTACGATAGGCTGGTGAGTTTTGCCATGATGATTAGATGTGTATTTCGATGTTGCTTCAGTGCCATAAGGAATGAAAAGGGGAGATTTTTAGACATTTTATTTCTCAATTTAGATGTTGTGGATGTGCAAACTAATCTTGTAACTGCACATCTGTCTGCTTCCCGTAGACCCAGCGGCGCTCTGAGTGGACTAGAGAAAAGTTTAAGAACTTTTAACTGCCATTTTGGATGTTTTGAGTTCTCATACCTAACAGTTGTTTTTCGTCTTTCTGGTTCACCAAAAAAGCCGCTTGTCTAGTTAGAAATTGACCCATCACCCAGGCATAGGCACTGAACGACAAACATCAAAACATTTGTATCTGATTATTGTGCTTTGATATCAAGGATGATCTTGTCTCTCTAAAGCGGTATGGGCTTTTGTTTATTCTTGATAAGAATGACATTGATTGTTTTCTCTACCGTTTCAGCTATTCGTCTATCAACAAAGACACCCAAAGAACCCGTACCTCCAGAGAAGGCAGTCCCAGGACACGAAGGAACATCTGGCATGTCTAAGAAAGTCCACAAAGGAAAAAAGCATTCGCTCAAGTAAGCATTGTGTAGAAAGGGCAATAAGTAACGGCGAAGAAACGTGTAGAAAGGGCAATAAGCAACGGTGAAGAGGTGAAGAAAATTCTCAGAAAGTCTCAGAAAGTTGTTTTGTTTCGTCCACCATCTTACGTACCGGCGTATGGATAATTTTAGATGCTATTTTACATTATAAGCTTCAGATGAAAAACTCAAGTATTTTTCTCTCTTCGGCTTCGTAATTAAACATTTGTATTACGGCTACCGTATTTTGCTCAAGGTGAGATCCGTATTCTCACAAAGTGACGTATCAATATCTTTAATAATTTAGAAATTATGAGCAGAAACATTTTGCCACAAGCGTATGCCCATAAGGAATGTTTCTCATCAAAACTTTGAAACACTTTCCTGCAAAATGGAAAAAAAAATGTTGATACGTGTCCGCCCGTACGTGAGACTGACGACAGGTTCTTTCACCAGCACTGGATGGCACTTACGATTAAACTAGTACACGGAAAAATAACACAGATAAGGTGATATAATATTGAAGTCACGCCATACTTAGCATGATATGGACTGGTGATCTACGTCACGTCTAGTAGCGCACTGGGCTTGGCTCAGAACAGAGCCAGTCACGAAATAGCACAATCAGTTTGTTGACGCTGCTGCACACGACCACTCTCATTGTTCTTTAATTAATATTCTGTGAATTCCTTGGAGAATTTTATTTTTCTATTGATTAAAGAAGTACATTTTTTTCACCTGTTTCCAACTTCAGAAGACTTGGAATACTTTTCACTTAAAAGGTGTTTTTTTTGCCTCACCTATAAAATCTAGTCCATGTAAATGATTCACTTGATGCGAAGCTGGAGAGCCCAGGGGTTTTTAATCATCACGGTTAAGTAGGATTAGAAATGGTTTATTATAAGGAGTCAATGCAAAAAGTTTTACATGAAAATTAGGCGATTTTGCTTCAGGAGAAGGTGAAAGTAGTAGATAGTAAATATCACAGGTTAATTATGAAATATCCTGTCTGAGTAATACACTGGCCATGCGAAAGAACAGTGTTCTTAATTAAAATATTCATCTAGTTTATCAGTTTTATCATTGAATTCATTAACAGAGAAATGTTATGTTGTTCAATGTAAATCTTGTGTATCTTCATCTTAACTTGTACTCCCTGCAGAGACAATAAAAGCCAAAGTCCCTACAGCAAAGACCTGACCAAAGAACTCCCAGCCGTCAAGCCACCATGTACCGGCAAATCAACAGACTTCCACAAAAGGAACAATATCAGTGCTAAAAAGACAGACAACGAGAAAATTTCTTCAGAAAAAGTGACAGAAATCAAAATCTCAACTAAAACTCCAAAAGAGACTTTACCTCCGCTCAAACTCTCACCAACGACACTCACCTCCTCCCAAAATGATGAGAAAGAAGGGAATAAGATTATAACAAGTCAAGTCCCTTCACCGCCCAAGGGACCAAATCCTAATACTCAGGGAAAAAGTTCTGCAACTGTAGCTTCAGGAAAAGGCAGCGTTTCTTCAAGCAAGCCAGAAACTATAAGCAAGCCAGAACCTTTAGCCGCGATACCTGTGAACATCGAGGAAAAAGCGGCGCTTGAAACGAGCAACGATCCCGTGAATGCTATAGTCGAGGTGAAACAAAGTGACATCGATAGTAAAAATGAGGAAGAAATTGAAAACATACCTCAGAAAGACCCCGATGATGTGGTAAATCCGGATAACAAGTTGCAGGAGGAAGATGGTAAGGAGAGGGCCAAATCAGCAACACAAGTGTCGATGGTGATAACTCAACCTTCTCCAGACATCTCCAGCACCGGCAGGTCCAGGCCTCACTCAGGTGGCCATCACCACCATCATCACCATCATCATCCTCACCACCACCACCACCACTCACACCATCACCATCACGGTAAGCACAACAACGGCACCAACGCCAAGCCGTCCACGCCAGAGAAAGCCATCAAAATCACGTCCAAAGATGAGAAAACTCAGTTCGTGTTCAAGGCGGTCAAGTCTAAGGACGAGCCGGACGATGGTGAAAGCGATACCAAAGATATCATCATCCAGACTGACGTCATCTCGCTCAATGATAACAACGAGAAAACAAAGAGGAAACTTTTAATCAAAATGAGGAAAATGGGAAGTAAAAGTAAGTAAACTTGTCTGCGGTCCTGACCAAATATTTAAATAAACAAAAGAAACCAAACTAATGAGGTCACACCAGGACTTGGAGCAAAGTTAAAATATGGAAAAAAAAAGTTGCATATCATATAGTCCTGCCAAAGAAGCAACGAAGAAACATTGCAATGAATCATAGATGATTTTTTGTATTCTTTAACTCACTCAGCCCTAATGCTGATATTATCTCTATAACAACGTTTATACAGAGTGGGCCAAAAGTAGGGTTACAGTTTTAGATATAAATTATAGTGTTAACTGTGACCCTACTTTTGGCCCACCCTGTATAGTACCGGGTATAGAATATTCTGCTGCCTGGGTGCTCTGCGCTGGTTTTTATAGAAACGGATAATTAGAAGTAGAAACAAAGGCTGGACCATTTTACAGCATGTAACAAATTATGAACGTCTCGTGACTTGCTGCTCTTGACATTTCTGTGGCAAATTTAACAGCATGACTCTGACATTCAATCTTTTTAGTGATTTCAGTGGTCAGCATCAAGAGGCGCTACTTTTCTCATTTTGATGACTTACTTGAGCCTTAAGTTACAGATCAACCGCGGTACCTACACCCAATAGATAACAGGACATTAAAATATAAATATCAAATAATATTCATACTACGTTCTGTGCTGTTTAGGACGGAAAACAATTATTTTTCCGTGTTTTTGAAAAGTGGTAAAAATCCACAGGCAGGGCTTACCAGCCCATTTTCCGTTTTTAGGGCTGAATGAGTAAAAAGTTTGTTTCACAATTACCTGTCGATGATCCTGGTAGACCGAAAGCTTTTGTTGTTGGTTTCCCTTTTCATTTCTGATTCATTGTAATATTTCTGTTTTATTGTGTGGAATATTCCAAAATTAACGTATAACTGCAAGTGCAGCGCTGCTCACTTTGGCCTTACATCGACCAACTTTTATAGCTCATGAGGAAATGCCTTTCATAACTCTATAGTCTTCTAATACTTAGATGTTCCTGTAAAAGTACCCTGGTGTTGTTGTTGACGTCACTATCATTATCTGTGCCATGCTGCCATTTGAGATAAGGGAAGTAACCATCTCTGCTAAACGTTCAATGCAATGTGTAAGAGTCTCTTCCCTTGACTTCTCTGCCTTGCAACACATTGTGACCGTCATGTTGGGTACAAAATCGTTTTGCCTATCTGTGGTTCTGTGTCAGTAAAGGGTGTGGCACATCATATTACAGGCTGAGGATATTGTCTTTGCCATACACATACAGGTTTTTTCCCCATTCATTCTCAAAATAAAAAACAAAAATCGGCTGGCGACCATCTCACGATCAAAGTCTTCAAACAGACATTGAACATAACGGTGTCAAGTCTCACTGCAAGAGAATAATACTCGTAAGACGCACAATTATACAATATTCGCCCGGGCACTCAGACATAACAATAAGCACCCACGCCGGCATATAATATTATAGTCCACACCTAATGCTGCAGACTAACTTTAACAGAAAGTGCTCAGTGGCGTCCCATTCATGTGGGGCCTAGGGCACTTGCCGTACTTGCTATTCTTTAGATACACCACTGCTTCTTCTCCTACAATCCCTATATCAGTGATCACTAGATCAGTATACTAATGGCCTGACACTCGATTGCAGTCCCCTATAGCTCCGACTGAACCGCCCTGCCCCCAGGCCGGCAATTTTCCCGTTCTTGGGGCAATGGTGGAGAATGTGCTCTGCAGTTTCTGGTGCCATGCTACAGGGACAGGTTTCTGCGTTTCCAACATTGAACTATCTATACTAGTGTTGCCGTAGTCGATTGTGGAAATACGCCACTGAGACTATTTCAAATAGACAAACTTCACAAGGACGGCCACTTGGTAAACTATCGTAACTTCACTTTCTTCAAAGTTTAAAACAATTAGCATACTTGTAGCCCTTTACAATCGGCAGGCAGTGTCATAAGTTGGGAGTTGGATTCTGAAAACTAAGAGTTAATTATCATTTTTGATGTCGTAACCAATGAGTGTGATAAAGGAAGTAATTTAAGTGTCCTAAAAATTGCAATAATGGATTGACGACAGATTACCATTGGCCCTACCACATAAAAATGCTTGTAACACCCTCACAACATCTGTCAAATGATTAGTCTTCCTCGGGCATTGATTACAACGTAATGTCTTATTCGCCCTTATAGATTTTTCGTATTGTTTCGTCTTACTGACTAAATAATTGACGATAATGTTCTGTTCTTGCTTCTGTCTTTATCTATGGATTTATCTCACCCACGATATTGATTTTGATATGGCTCTTAACGTGTTATGTAGTGTGTAATGTCTTTGATGGCCCTGCTGGCTTTCCCTGGTACACACTGTATTTATAATGATGGACTTATAATAATAATAATAATGAAGATCATTTATATAGCGCCCAATCCAAACTGTTTGCTCTAGGCGCTTTACAGAAAGTCGTGTTCTCTCCATCTGCAACTCACTCTCTCTCTCTCACGCTCTCTCTCTCACCCTCTCTCTCTCTGCTACACATACATTGTATACATAGATACACACACATAACATACTATAAGACAGAAATTAAACGATAAAACAGCAAAATTAAAGTGAAATGAGAAATGAGAAAATGACTTGCAAGACGTTTTCCGCTGTCTCCTCCATTGTCAAAGGTCGTTGACAAACGAAAGTTTTAGGACTTATCAGTCCTATATCTAGGTCACCTGAAGCTGGATTTTGGTAAGGAAAAATGTTTTATTTGAGCATGGTTGGATTTCTTTGGTAGTTTAATTTTATTGCCGCTATTGTATGAGTGCTGTCAACTTGTTAGGCCGCCAGGCAATTAGCCTGTGGCGTACTACTGTTCCCCATACTACCCGCGCACATGGGCACTGCTGGAAAGGGAGTCAGAATTGGAGCGAGATCACAGAATAACTGTTCACAAATTTGTGGTTTTGTCCGTAGCATCCGCTCCGTTATTGGTACGGAAAATGACACATGAAAAATTCTCTTTGCCTCAATAGCAGCGAGGACCTGAGCGGAACGGATGCTGTGGACAAGTATACAGAGGCAAAGAGTGTTTTATTTTTTCATACGTCATTGACCTTAGAAAGAGCGGAGCGGATGCTGTGGACAAAACTACTTAGAGAGTGTTCCAGATAATATGGGTGTGGAGCACAGATAATTGTTTCTACTGATTTTGCTCTTTCCAAGATTTTAACGCAGAAATTGTATTGCTTGTGTCATGATCACATTAGGATCATAAATGCCGTGCTAGGTCACGACGTCAGTGAGTTAATTTTTACGATCTTGTTGATTATAACCAGCGTAATTTGTCCTTGAGCTGTTCTCGTGAACAGTTTGTTTTGAAACACCTTTTTTCTGATAGATGGAGAGAAGGAGGGGCGAGACAGAATAAATGTATAGCTAGGAATGACAGAGCAGTTCTCGACCCCGTGATTTTGATTAACATAGATAAGGGGCGAGTAAAGGTAGTTTATTTAGACGCTTAGTTGGCGTTCGGAAATTCGTGCATAAGAGTAGAAAGCACGGAGGTTGAAGATTTTAGTAGTTAATGTTTCGCATTTTAAATTTTGTCTAGACCGTAAAATTGACCTTGATTTTGGCGCAAGGCCATGACAAGCATAAATTAATATTGCAGGCTGAGCTGAAGCGACTGCACCAACCAAATGTATGAATCTGGACTCAAGGTCGAGACATAGCTTTAGTATTTAAACAAGTGCCAAAAATGTCAAAAGCGATTGAAGGTAGAGCGCTATAATTTGACATGGACTTAGAGATATGATTACTATGAAGAACCAGCTATTTTTTGTAGGCTTTGGATATATGATTTTCATGTTACAGCAAGTTGCCTGTGGGTCTGACAGGTAATTTCGGGGAAAAATTGAAATGGCAATTTTAAAAATTCATAAAATATATTTCAGACAAGTGAATATAGTCTAGTTCTTTGTAGGGTCATCTCAACCACCATAATAAAACATTTTGATGAAAACTCAGAAGTAGAAATTTTAAGATCAAAATCATGTGTAAAAATCCAAGATCGCCGCCGTTACCATGGCAACGAAAAAAATCAAATTTAGAATCAGTTCACAAAAACACACATAGTTACATGAAATTAACAGTTTATCATGCTAATACACTAAAAAAGACCAAGTAAGAAATTTTGTTCTGGAGCCGGCCTGTCCCCTCAATATCTTCTATAACAGCATTAAAAAGGCTATTACATTCTGAAGCGAGATATAAGAACTGTAATATAAGGAGATGTTTTGTTGCCAATGCCATTGTAAGAATCCTGAGAGTCGGGGAAGCAAGAACTGTGCTTTCGTCAGTGAGTTTACCGTCTACTTGCCAGTATGAAACCCATTCGCAAGAAGTTGTGGTTTAATGGTTTACAGTGTAAAAAACGGGTGTCTACAAAGAAGAGCAGAAAAAAAAAGAGGGGAAAAAAATTCATAATTCCGCTGAGTTTTAATATGTACGGAAACGTCAAAATTCGTCAAGTTGTAGAAAGAAAGAATGTTTCCATGTGTGCGGAAACGGTGTTTTTGTACACTTTCCTTCTATTTCACTACTTGAACTGTTTTTGACGTTTCTGTTGCCGCTGCCGTTTCCGCACACATGAGAACACAGCTTTACACAACAGCACGGCAAGATTCAGTGGGTACCGGGAATAATGTTCAATCGCCTTGACCCACTAGCGCCTAGGGAACCACACTCGAAACAGGTCACCCAGAGTCAAAATGCTCTGTCTTTGATACACGTACACTTCTTATTTTATTAACTAATAAATTTTCCAATAAATATTTATAAATTTGCAACAGGCTGACTATTTAAAGTCAGTACAGCATAATGTTTCAGAAATTTTGGAATTAGCAATTTTCACTTGGTCACTAGAAGGTTAATCCTCTCCCGAGCTAAGAATTCAATTATTTACTCTTGTTGCAGATTATTTTTCGGTCGCCAAAAGTTGCATGCTCATAAAGTCATGAATATAGCCAATTCGGCCTGCCATCAATATTTCTTTTCTGCGTGCCAAATTTGAGATAGATCCATTCGGTATTTCTTGTATTTTGATTGTTTATTTTCTTTTGTGAACAATAGTTTTGATGTTTATTTATGACTGTGTGGGACAGCAGTAGGATTCTGATCTATTGACACTGATTCTGTTGACGGTATTTTAATTGGGGTCTCCAGGTTTCTTCACCCGTGACGTAACAGCTGAAATGTTGAAAGTCCTGAATAAAGGTTTCTCCACCCAAGTATCGATATACCGTGTTGGTTGATACTCGATTATAGTCGATTATATTTCTCCTTATCGACGTATAAATAACTATTGAAAAATAGTTCATAATATGTGACGGGTTAGCGTTAGGGTTAGGGTGACGGTCCCCAGCCGGTAACACATAGGGAAAACGTTTTGTATTCACTCACATTCACTTACTCATTCTTGAGATATAATATATATTCGATACGATGGTTTGGGTGGAGAAACCTTACAGTAATTTAGAAGACGCAACCGAGAACAATGGACGGGTGGAGAAACCTTATGCACCCATTTTAATTATCCTAGTTCAGGTGGAGTGGAGGGCTCGCATTGAAACTGAATGTCCCGGGTCCGTTTCCCATATTCCTGATAAATTTTTCTTTCTCTCTCTCTCTCTCTCTCTCTGTCTTTCTTTTTTCTTTCTTCGTTGTTTGTTTCATTCTTTCCTGTCTTCCCATTTCTTTCTCTCTCTCTCTCTCTCTCTAGTTTCTCTTTCTCTTTCTCTCCCTCCGTCTCTTTCTCCTTTTGGTCGTTCTCTCTCTCTCTCTCTCTCACTCCCTCTTTTTCTCCTCTCTTTCACTCTTTCTCTTCCCCATGTCTGCCTTTTTTTCTCTCTCCTTCTTTCCCTTTGCGTTTATTTCTTATTCACCTTGCACTCCGATTCGGTGAAAAGGGGACCCATGACGACTATGAAAACGTAAATGACAACCGATAATGACACCGAATCGATAAAAATAGAAAATAAACATGCTGATGATCCCAAAGTAAACAGCAGCTTAAAATTACAATTAGTAAACAGGTTTAAAACTGATACATTTTAATTATAAAATGTTCTAGAAAGTTTGCACACTTCACATCCTGTATATTCGCACTCTGGAGATGGGCGAGTAATTGATAGGTTTAAGTAGATCGATCCATTTTCACGTAACAGATTAATGAGAGGTAAATATTATCGAAAGCGCCCAACGTAATCGTCAAGCTATCGATTACTCCAGAATAAAACCGTGTATTTGTTCAAGAAAACGGATCGTTGATGCCATTACCTCACTTCCACAGAAAATGAAAAGCACTTTTACTTTCACCGATGCTTACACTACGATTTCGAATCCGTGGAGAAGTAAAATTTCTCACTATAGAACACGGTATGATCACTGCTTTTGTTTTTTTTTTTTTACTTAGTAGCCAATCTGGTTTTTTTTTCTTTCCCGAGCTCATTGTACTTTTTGTGTGTGTGTGGGTGGGGGTGGGGGAGGGGAGGGGAGGGGAGGGGTGCCCCATTAGTGAGAGAGTTATAACTTTGTCAAACGTTATTTTTCCCTAGGACTGTCAGTGACGTGTCATCCTGTACTCGCCTTTTTTCTTCTTCTCTTGGTTGCCGTGTACAAAACAAAGAAGGAATAGAATTTATTACTACAAATTTTTGTTAGTTTTCTCCTTGCCCCTGGTCTATACAGAACCTAGGGTTGACCCTTTTCCCCACTTTCCTGCTTCATCAAAAAAGCGTCCTTTCTTAGTGTAGATGCCACACCAGAGACAAAGTTCTCTAACTGCATAGGGCGGCTCTACTGCGGAGGTCGGTTCCACTGTGGCCGTTTATATTCTTAAGTTCTTTTCCTGTCCTAATCAACAACTGACAATGAGAGAAACTGCAGCTAGCTGTATTTAGGAGATAAAGGCAGGGAAATGAACTAAAGGATGATCCAATGTTAGCAAAATTTCCCTATGAATTTAGCAAATAAAGGGGGCTAATCCCATTCTGTTTTCAAAATCTGAGAAAAACGGAGAGAAGAGTTTTATCCAGGTTAAATTTCAATGGTGTCAGTAAGTGTTGTCTAGTGCATTATAGTTGCAGGGACGGGCTGACCTATCTTATGTTTTGGTTATATGATCGTGTTGGGAACATGTACAGTCAATGCAGTTTTGGCCAGGTCTGACTTTGGCAATTGCATTAGTATCTTCGTCTACTTATTCTCAGAAAAGCGGGAGTGAAAGAAAGAAGAAAAACAAGTAACTCAGGCATGGCTCTAACCCGTGACCTCTGCCCTGGCACCACCCGCCAAGCCAGGCAGAAGAAAACGAACTCGCTTCATCCTTCGGTCCCTCCGTCTCTCCAAAAAAACCAAAAGAGACGACGTCAACCGAACTATCAGACGGTGTTTCTTTTGACGAGCATTCGTGAGCTAAGCCCAAACCCGCACATGTCACCCCCCCCCTCTTTCTCCCCCACCCTCCTCTCGTATCCTCTATCACTGTAATTTTTTTTCAAATATCTATTTTTAGGATATAGGGCGCTGAGGAATCTACTTTAAAAAAAACCCCAGAAGCATAGTGCATTCAGGAAAACCTCCCACCTATAAGGTCACCTTGATTGAAAACACATACCAGATTTGCTAATTTAAGTGCGATGTCTCTTGGTAAACAAGTACAGTTACTCATTAAGTAATGGTCCACATACGAATCCTGGTGTCAGTCGATACTGAAAACGCACGGGAGATCAAACTGAGTACTTGTCAAAGTCCACAACTAGGGTACGGGAAATCTTAAAATGGAGGGATTTTGACGAAACTGACGAAAAAATACATCATAACGCCAGCACTGAGGGTAACTGATTTTTTGGGACAGCTTTGGTTTGTTTCACATAATTATCTGCACAAAAGCCACTTCTTAAAATTATCAAATCTCTGTGAAAACTAAGATTTTTCGACTCACTAACTAACTACAGGATATTTTTATGTGTTTCGGAATTCGATGTTTCCGGCAATCCTCTTAAGATTTTTATTTGTTGCTTGAGGACATCAATTTAAATATACAACTGGCTGACTACCAGAACTGACTATGTCCAATGTGGCCACTTTTGTCCAATTATATCTAAATCTGGCTTCTCTAATGGTCTTTCATAATGTCTAAAAATATCTATGCTGTAATCTTTCAAATAGTCCCAGCAACCCAATTTCTGATACATGTAATATATTTATATCCATATGTTTATAATTTTTACCAGACCAGATTTGACCAATTTTCTCAATTTGACAATTTTGGACATATTTAGTTCTAGTCGTCAGCTGACGATAAAATAATATGTAACAGTCAACATTCAACATTCTGATAGGAATAATTCCAGATTGTCTCATACAAAAAAGTGTAACAGCCAAAAGTTTTCAAACCGCTCTTGTGTCAACCAGGAGACACATGCTGTACCTCCTACAACTCCGTTCACCTAGGGCAAGGATTCCCACCTTGGGATAAGTTTACCCCCTGGACGTTTTTTGCATACCCATGTGTAAATTTGCTGATTCTGATGTTGTAAATTTTTTTATTTGATGTTTCCGAAATAATTAAAATGTGAAATTGAGAAGAAATTTGGACCTATCGATCTGTAGTTTATACTTCTAAATCACCTTGTAGTAGTAGTATGATTCGGAGTGGGATAGCTCTAGAAAAAAACCAAATATAGAACAATTTGTCCATGCGTAAACATGTCTATCTCTCGTATATATTTATAATTTTTATTTAACTGATTAATCCAGTATTTACATATATTTCTGAATATTTCGTTGTTGAGATATACCAGTCAGTCACTCTATTAGTCTGGTTGGTGGGGGAGGGGTAAATTTACTTTCGAAAAGTTACTAGGGTTAACCACGCCCCCCCTCCCCCCCACACACACACAAAGTTGGGAAGCCCTGACCTAGGGATCCCAAGCGAAAATTCCATTGACCAATTAGCCTCGTCAGGACAATAACATTCAGTTAACAAGTGATTAATTCATTTCTCACATTCTTTGTTTTGCTCTGACAAAGGTCAGAAATCTACAGATTAGGCAACTCGACAGGGACAGTTAGGTGCAGTGAAATTTGTAAGTGGTAGTAACTGATTGCTGTTCGCAGGTTAGAGTTCCTGTCAAGAACAGATTTGATTCATAAATGTTTCCACTGAGTAAATTTTTGTGAGAGAGCAGTGAGTAATTTTTACAAACGTAATTATTGTGCGAGCCAGCATAACTTGGTCTCGTAAACAATTTGTTTTGAACAGTTTTTTTCCTAATAGATAGACAGAAGGTGTGGGGAAGGATAGACGGACAGCGTAGGTGTGCATGACAGAGCACTTTTTATATCTCGTGTTTTGAACTAGGTTTAGTAGAGAGGGAAGGGGTGAGTAGGAATTAAATGTTATTGAGACGTCTGCTGACGTACAGAAAATCCGTGATCCAGAGTAAAAGCTCGGGGTTTTGAACATGTTAAGAATTTATTGCTATAAAATTACATTTTATTGTCTTGAGTGATTCGACCTTTGATGTCGACCCAAGGTCGTTGCGTAGGGCTGTTACTTAAAATAACTCGGTTCGGCAGCTGAGCTAGAGGTGGTTGCACCAATCAAATGTATGAATCTGGACGGAAGGTCGAGACATAGCTTTAGTATTTAAACCCGTGCAGAGCTTAGATAGATACCACATGTAGACAATCCATTTACGAGGTGGACGGCGATAGTCCTCAGCCAGATGAGAGACATAAGAGACGCAGTTGAGCAGTCCATATTGTGAGGAGCGCCATGAGTTAAAGCTCCAGAGCCTAAGCTACTTGGTTTGATATAAACCCACAGCGTTTACATCCAGCGCTCTCACTCCCAGTGAGGGCCGCATGGTGAGAGTCCATACTAATTTGTAATGATGAAAGTGAACCATTCTACTTACTTTTGAAGACAGTTTCAGAGCTACCGCCAGACAACGCATGGTTGTACAAGCATTCTCCATGGCGTGTCTAGAGGAAATGTCCATATCATAACATGTCTCATTGAATTAATAGAATTTAAACTGTTATATCCGTCGCCACGTGCGCGGATTCTATTTGGCATATAACTCATATGACCTGCAAGTAGTTAGAGTGAATAAGTTAGTCTTTATAGAAAGCTGTAGTTTCATTACCAGATTCAGTTGCCTTTGAATTGATATTTATATTTATAATTATATTTGATACATTAATTCCTGTAATTAAACTGCCCTACAGTTCTGCTAAAAATCAAAGCAATTGATTTATTTAGTTTTTAGAGTGCAAGTATTTTTTTTGTGTGTTCGTCGATTGTGGGAGCGGACCTCGAAAGAGTGTCAGTCGAATTATCCCCATCTAACCCACATCGCGACAGTTCCTTTTCTGAAGAAAACTTAAATCTATCAGCAGTGGCGTATCTAAGATATGGGAAGTATGGCACGTGCCCTGGGTGCCACTTGAAAGGAGATGGGGGTGGAATTGGTCGAGGAGTGCCAGTGAGCATTTTCTGTTCTCGGATACTGAAAAAGATATTTTCTTCAGATGTGAAGAAGTTTCGGTAATAATTTTCATGGAGTCTATGATTTGTTAATCAAGAAGATTAACAATCTCGCCTTGTATTTTGGAGCTGATATTATGGTAAAGTTATCAAAATGTTTGGGTGTCAGATGTTTGGGCAGGGGCGCAGTTTATTTGTTCGCCATAGGTATTTCCTTCTATAGATACGCCCATGTCGATCAGTACTTGTGTTTCGACGATGGTATCAAGGTGGGAATTAACTCAGCTGAGCACGAAAACCTTGCTTACCATACAAACTAATTAACAGAAAAATATTCTTAATACGATTTTGTTATTGACTGGTTACATTCTAAGAGCCCAGGCTTCGGTTTCGTTTCGCTTTCGGCACTTTTACCGAATGACGTCATGCCGTAAATCCGAGATGTCAAAAACCTTCATGAATCTTTTTAGAGCGCTGAGCGTTACGTTTTGTTTTTCTTCCAAATCGACGTTTTCCCCCCTAAACTGCCGAAAGCGAGCCGAAAACGAAACGAAACCGAAGCCACTGTGTCTAGGCTCTAAGTAATGTTGACATAATTTTCGTGAAAAAATAATTGAAATAGCTGTTTTGTGTTGTTATTATGGTGAGTGGAAGCTTGCGGGAAGACAAATGACTAAGAAAATAATTCAGAGAAAAGATGAGGTGTTTAGAAGTGTACTGTGCCTAGTTACTGCCCTGACAAAGTAATGAAAGATAGAAGAAAGGCAGTTAACCACGGTGGGACTTGAACCCGCCATCTCTGCCTCGGCACCAACCCTTTTCCAGGAAGAAGGAATCCAGTCAATAACGAAATCGCATTTTTCTTCATTTACCCACTCTCGCTTTTAGAAGCACTATAGGCACTATACTTCTGACCACCTCAGCTTTTCTCTTTATTCTTATGGAAAACACTGTATTAAATTTTTGCACCCACCCCCTACCCCGTTAATGGCAAATAGCAAGAAAAGTGAGTTTGAGTTTGAATTTGAAGGAAGCAGGTCGACACGATAACCGCCATGACGTGCTAGGAAACAGCAAGACCATAGGAAAACTATACATGTCATAGACTAATAGAGCAAAGAGGGAACTTTACCAGAAGCGTCTACCAACCGCCCTCACCTCATCAAACGTTAAAAAAAACAACAACATTTAATCACACAAAAATTTTCTTCACGGATATTTTGTGTCTTTTGGCATTAGGGCTTTCAATTGTTAAGGTCTTTGCACAATGAGTCATCTTTTGACATTCTGCATCATTCTAAATCAGTGTACCGAATTCAGGACACTAGGATTCGAGCTTTTTTTTTTCTTTTTGCAATCTTTCTATAAGCCTTTGAGCTGAAATGTCAACATTTGTTTGCTAAAATGGAGAATCGAATCCTCCATACACCATGTCATCATGAATCTTCAGCAATAGCTCCATGACAGCGGCAGCCCACCCCCACCCCCCCTCCTTTTTCGCTTTATATAATGCAGTAGAAGAAGGAAAATTAACAAAGGAACTCTATTTATCGAGGGAATGAAAAAATAAGAATTCCAATTACGATGATCATAATTTAATAAAACATCCGAAAATCCACGTAATATGTTTACTTTCAGATCTGGCGTGATGAAACCAAGTTAAAAATAGATGACGGCATACGGCTGCATTGTAAATGTGTTAATCACTTAATTTGACATGAACGTTTTCGTTACATGGGGCATTTTGACCTGATCTCTCCACAGAAATTATGGGCCACTGAAAGGAAAGTTCAAGTTTTCAGGTGCAGGAAGGTTATTCAGACCGCAGTACTTTTCTTTACCGTCAGGTACACCAATCAGATAGCAGTTAAGCAGAACTGATTAGCATAAAGAGGTTTTCCGTGCTATATCACCACTAACCTAACATAAATCCTTACCCTAAATATAGCATAAGCAGGTTTTTTCCGTGGTATGTTACCAATAATCTAACGTAAATCCTTAACACTTAAAATATACGATAATCAAGGGACTGGTGAAATCAAATCATTGTGACTGTCATCATCATCCTACTGTATCAACGGAACTGAGGACGAACATGTATGTAAGTAGAACTTCGTGACTACGCAACCACACATTACTGCACTAGGTTTGTACGATGAATCACGATATATCCATTTTGGACAAAATTCAATTTTTGATATTTTTCATCTACGACTTTTTTAATCTCCAGAATAAAGAGACGCATATTTCGTGAGCAAAATACGAAATCGGAAATTTCGTTCTTCACCTCATTTTACACATTGCGAAACGAAAATTCTGCCAGGAATTTTGGTGTGACAATTGGTTCTCTTGTTTATTAGTCTGTGCACCGAATCTAAGTGCCATTATTAACATGGTCAAGATCTAGATCTACAGTTGAGCTCAGGCAGTCTGTAGCTAGGTAGGGTATTCATGATCTAGCCTTTGGCGCACGAAACTCATGACAGTGGAATGTTTATTGCGTCCGGGCTAATTTACGAAGTTAACAATGTCTTTTGAAAATCGCAAGAGCTTTGAAAAGCCCTATAGTATGAGGAATATAGAGGCAGACCTGGCTTTATGAATCTATCAGAGAGACCTCGCGCCCACGATCGAAATCGGCTGGTCGGCCGGGCCCATTAAGGCAAAGGAAATATATTTGCAACATCCCTCTAAAAATAATAATAATAATAATAAAGATGAAAATCTCTAACAGAAAGAATGAAGACCACAGGAAATGGAAATATGATAAAGTATTCAATAACTTGCACAATATAAATGATTGCAGATAGCATTCTGTTGCACCCATTTCCTTTTATATCGTAATAGACATGGCCGGTTTTAACAACATTCCAGGTCTGAGCTGATTTGTGATTAACCCTCCAACTCTCAGGACAGAGTTTTATAAAAATCTCCAAAGTACAAAAATCTCTAATTTATGAAATCTCTTTCATTGCGGCTTCATTGTCACTTCGTCTCTTTTATACAAAAAAAAAGAAAAAGTCTCAAAGAAAACAACAGTGACAATAGTGACATTCATCTATGTAACCGATGAGCGCAACCTCGCAAAGTCTTGCTGTTTTATAGAAAGCCATATTGTTGCTCCTGAACACTGGTTTGCAAATGGCTCCTCGGGCTCTGGAGGGTTAAGCAAATCATTCCAGCACAGCCTAAATGATGAGTATTTCAATTGGTATCGATCAGTAACGGGCGTCGGCGACATTAGCCCTCGATAAATTAAAACCAGCTGTAGGGAAATGGGAAGAAAAATCATTTTACGTAACTCAGACAGGAACATTCTGTCCCATTAGCAATGATGTTATCCACACTTTTTCATTGGCTACTCAAAATCTGACTGTTCAATACTACGGCGAAAACTGGGAACATGGATGTGGGAAAACAAGCGTGTTTGGTTCTGTTTTCAAGATGTGTGGTTGTTCTTCCTAATGATGTCTGGTTCACGGCGTGATGTCCATGTTTACTGAATTGTGGCGGTCGATTTTGTTTACTTTCTATGTTTCTTAATGCTGACATGGTGAAAGTGTCCCTGCTATATATAGTGTGGGGACTGCGATAGATTTTTTTTTGTTTCTGAGCCTTACCCCTGTGCAGAGCTCTCGGCAGTGGAGATTGGTCTGCATGTATAAGTTGTGATATAAACTGTATTTCTTGAGATAATAATAATTCAGTTTGAAGAGTTTATGCGCAAGTCGCGACGTTAGTTCTTCGTTTTTCCAACTCCACTTTTTGCACAACTTCTTCTTCTTCTTCTGCGTTCTTCGTGTCCGACTGTTTATATCAAGAGGCCGGTAGCCTTTATGAAGGACGCTGTGCCGTGAGTTCCTCTGCTGTCCCATGCAGCCTAGTGTGTAGTGCCGCGCCTCGGGGCCAGCTGTTTTCCCTCTGTTGTCTGTATAGGTGGCAATGTTGGAGAACTTTTGCACAACTGAGAAATTCGACATTCTACGTTTGTGAATTTAGTATTTATTATGATAAGGAGTTACAACAAATAACACATTTTAAACAAGTGTCAGAGTGTGCAGATGTTATATCTAATCTCTAAAAGATCTCAAGTTTTTTCCGATGCTGTGGGAAATGCAGACCCTAGTTTTGTTTTAATACAAAATAAGAACTGAGGTCTTGAAGTGGCAGTCATTCCTAGCTTCACATAGACCGTCCGTCGATGAAAAAGTTATTTCAAGTCAACTAACATGGCAGGTCATATTATTACTCGTTCATCGTTACCATTCAGCATCAGCGTTCAACATTTATGACGTTCATGAAATGTGAACACTGATTTGAGTCATTTAACGTCGAAAATTATATGTGTTATTATATAAAATTACTCTTTTGATTACTCTTTTGCTCGCTCTGAAATTTGGCTGTTTGGTAACGTATTTCTGAACGATATAAACGGCAGACGAAAGACAACGAATTGTATACAATGAACTACCCTTGCGACGTCTGCCTTACCCACTGCTATGTCTTATTCATTGAGCTTAACGTGTGCATCACTGGGGATTGGACTGTAGGATTGTATGTATCGGGCTCTGCTATTGAGAACTTTTCTCTCTTATTTTAGTATCGTGACATACGAGATCACAAAGTTTACTCTTACAATTCTTTACAGGCTTATTTTGCTTTTACTTCTTCTTGATGACAGACATAGAGATATGGTTAGGGATAAGATTACGGTAAGGATTAGGGATGGGGACGGGGTGAAGGATAGGTACAGGGTTAGAAACGGAATGGATGGTCGAGGAGTACGGAACTTTGCCCCCAAAACTAAAGCGTGGCTGGTGCGTTTCAGCTGAAATGTTAATGTGCTTCTTGGAACACTGTACGGTATTTAAAAGTTTTCTGTCTTTCACATTTTACTTTATTGTTAACAATTTTTTTTTCTGACGTGGGAACTGTGAATCCTTTGTGAGAGTGTGGGGGAAATTACGAATTCTTCATGAGAGTAAGGCGGGCATTATGAATCCTGTGTGAAAGGGATGCAGGAATTACGAATCCTTTATAATTGTTTGGTCGCCGACATTTCTTTCATACATATTGATGTTGTGGAGTGTGCATTGAATTTGAATCGTTCTGCTGAATGAACAAAAGGCCCTGGTGCATGCATATTATATTATCTTTTCAACTTTAAGATTTAAAATTTAAAAAAGAAAAGTTAGGCCGTGGGGTGTAAAGCCCCAGCTCGTTTCTAACTAAAATGTCGTCACCTACCCCATTAGGAAAATCTATAAAATGGTTTAGATGTGTTCTTTAGGATCAGGTTGAACCAAAAATAAAATGTCATTCGTAAAAGTGCATATTCTGGTTTTGTTTTTATTTTTAGATATTTTGTTACATGCAGGATTCTCATGTTTCGATCTCCTAAGAACTTGAATTAGACTTTTTTTTTTAGCGTTTGCCTACGAATACGTCCTTTTCGTCGTTCCTCACACCATTTACGATCACGTTCCTATAAAATTGAAACAGTTTCCACAAAAAAATGTGCAACATTTAAAATGATAACATTGGTATTTGTGACTGTATCTCTATCACAACTTGCATCCCAAAAAAAACAACAACAACAACAAAACACCAGACTTTCCTGGGGGGGGGGGGGAGTGACAAAATGACAAGCTACAGCTTTGGTCCCACCGCCTCTATGCTATGCCTGTGGCACCCCCCACCCAACTCTATCCACATCACATTTGGTAGACTAATTATACATTTACTTTGCGCATGTTTTCTTTTTAATTGGAACCTACACTCGTGATTAGTTTAGCCCCTTGGATCGTTGCCAACTAAAGCAATTATCTCCCAAAGCATGCAGCCATCTCTGACATCGACCAGAGCGACCACTTCACAGAGGGCTGAGCCTTGACGAGTAGGTTTTTTCAAGCCTAAATTACAGTGAATTTAAGAATATAGACGCTTCGTTAGCTTTTTTGCAGTAGATTAGGCAAATTTGCCTGCAGGGACATTTGTACTTCACAGGAGACAGGTATTTGGAGAATAGGGTTGGTATTTCATAACGCTGTCTTCAGCTGAATTCTGTCGTGGTGGAAAAAAAAAAAGACCGATGGAAAATTTATGTGCAAGACTTTTATTTTTGGATTTTATTTCGTATTTATTTTTTAAAGACGTTAACGTCGGAGACAGTTCTGATTTCACAGTCTTCAAAAGAGTTTTGTTGCAGTGAAGAAGCTGATGGAATATGTGGTAGACTTTAATTTTTAATATTATGTTCCCTGTCATAATATATGGATGGACTTGCGATGCATTCCTTTGCTCATTGCTCCATTATTGTATGCTGTAGAGAGAATAACTTTTCAGGATTGTTTTGATTTCATTTCAAGTTAGATTTTGGTGAAAAAAAATATGTACCTAATCTTGCTTTGTTTTTCTGGTGTGTTTTGATTATCGCGGCTAGTGTGTGATAGCTGTCAACTTTTTAGGCCGATTAGCCTGTAACGAATTGCTGTTCATTGCAAGTCCCGCACATAATTATCCGAGCCACAGGAGAATGGTTGTTCATAAACTAGTGTTCCAAATATGGAAGTGCTTTGCTGACCCTCTGGATTTTCACCATTGTTTTATAAGTTTACTCCAGGTTTTGTGATGCGGCAGTGCGTCGGGAGAGAGTCAAATGTAGGCTGTTTAACGCATTTATAATAAAAATGATCTATGCAGAGAGGGCTGTGGTGTGAGTTGATTGTTGGAACGTTCAAGATATCACATGGCATGATTGTGCTAGTTCCACTATAAAACTACGCGCAGATGACATTCCAGTAAAGTTCATATATGGGAAAATCTGCAGAAACTTCAGGCATATGCAGAAAAAAAAATAACTGAGAAAAAATATCACTGGCATATAGCCTTTCATGCGTGTGCGGCTCTTTAAGTTTAATTCCATGCAAAATCTCAGACACGGCGCTTATTCTCTGAAAGGTTGCCGATTCCTGCTTTAATATAAAATATCATTATTACTTTTTTTGTTCATTAAATTTGTCAAGTAAATCCGTATCTCTCCGCCAGTTGTGTCTAGTTCTCATCTTTAGGCTGCTTTCGCATGATCACTTCAGAGTGTGATCGATTTGTTTTGTTCTGTCTCAAACAACCTTTAAAACCCTGAAGTCTGTTCTAAAACCAATGAGCCATAATGAAAGATTTTCTGTTATTGTGACATGGAGGCGCAATTTTCAGCTCGGCAGGTCACACAGGTCATGAACTATTGTCTATACACCATCAGGAATGGGAGAGATAATTTGCTTTGTTGCTATCTAATTACCGTTACCTTTGAAGGTCGCCCGTCAACAAATTAATTAATCTGTTGTTGACTCGCTAGACAGTCTTCAGTGCAGACAATTTGTAGGCAGTGTCACTCCAGTGATGCCATCAGTACAAACTCCTACATAATTATACACATCTTTTATCTTTAACCCTTTCGATGCCGAAGCAGTTACTGTTGTGATTTTTATGATTCTCGTTACATTTGAATAAATTTGATTATTTCGGATTTTCCAAAATGTAAATAGGAAACTTTAAAACAAAGAAGTTGTAAATGAAGTTGAGTAGTCGGTGAAATAAAAGAAGCTTCAGCAGTTCCATCTGAGTGGGTTCTTTCGAGGCTGGTAATAGGCCCGGACGAGATGGGAAATGCAGGCCTTAGTCTTGTTTTCATACAAAAATAAATTTTGAATACCAGCTGATTCCAGTTACCGCATGGACATTTATCTATCTATATTTTAATGGTATTCATTTTTTTTTTTTTTTGATGTTCTTTTGAATACGGTATGTTGTTTTACCCGGTCCTCTTTGATTCTGTTTTTACCATCAGTATTCGTTACCACCCACCTTCCTCCTTTGCCTCTGCCAAGAGGAGTAGGCACCCTAAAAAATCGTAAGCCCATGCTAACTGGCTCACCTGACCCCAATCCCATACCCCCCCCCCCACCCCCTCCACGACGTGTGGCCTGGTCTGCATTTTAGTACTCTTTTTTATAATGGTACTGCCACGGTGGATTTTATAACTTGGGGGTGTCCATAATTTTCCATTCAGGTCAGAAAAGTTTAGAAGCTTTACGTCATGATCTAATACCATGCAGCGCTTTGCAACATTTACAGCGTCCTTGCTATAAAAAGGTTTACATCAGGGGCCTTCGCTCGTTGAGTAAATATGTCGTAATTAGTGGTTGCCCCTAGCTTCACATTGATCGAATGACACTTTGGATTAAATAGCGCTGGCACAGTGGTTCCCATACCTTTTTTTTGGTCTTGACTCCCAGTTTAGCTGCTCTTGGTTCTAATGAACGAAAAACTGAAAATTTAGCAACTTTTATTAACCCTCTAGTGCTAGTTATTCCATTTGTCCGTAAAACCTCTGAAATTTGTGTTTAACCAGCTGGACGTCGCTCACAATGAAACAAAACAAGATAAGAAAAGCATAATGAGGGAAACTCTCTTCCACAGAGCGTTTTAAGAACACATACATGGCACACACATCTTAGGCATCATTGCATAAACATATATCATAATTCAATAAACTCAATGATAGTCATACATAATAAATCTGGGACCGGTTTATGATTGTAAAAATTCCTAATTCACTTCAGATCTTCTGAATCACGTCCATTTCTTTTATAAATGTGAATTAGTATTTTTTAAACTGCAATAAAGCACTATCACATCTTTTTATTCATATCACTGGAGTCTTTTTGTGAGTCTTAGACATGGTGTGCCCGCTATCCGTTACGTTCAGTGGACATTCAGTTTTGAACATGTTAGTTAAAACTGGGGAAAAGATTGGAGGCAGCTATAAAAATTGTCCTTGCTGAGCCTAATGCAGATAGCCACCATTTCATTCGTCCATCGCCAAGCACATCATTTTGGAGGAATTTAGTTGGAAACCGCATGTTTCTAAGTTTTGTGGTTGTCTCGGACGTCTCCCGGTAGATTTTGCAACCAGGTACAGTATAGAAATGTGTGTCTTCTGGTAAAATCGGTTGCGAGTACTTTATTTGGATTTGGTCACATGAAGTTATAGTTATTAATTCATTTAGACACTTGATTCAAGGAGAAAACAAAACATTTTGTGCACACCGAGGAACCATGACCAAAGGCCGAATGGGTGAAACGTTGTTTTTTTTAATCAGCAAAAGAGTAATCTCAGTAGAAACTGCGGTTTAATTGAATAGTTAGCCCGCTGGCTCGATGAATACGCAGATGTACCTTTTTTGTAAAGTTGAGTTTCGATCACTGATGTGTAAACTGAAGTGCAGAATGAAATTTCCTGTCATACTTTTAAATTCTATTTTAGGAAAATGAGTCTTTTTTTCCGGCTCAGAATGTCCAGAAACTTTGTTCAGTTCAAGTCAGTTGTGGCTCAAAACCAACGAAAGTATTAATAACAAAGCGAAGACCTTTAAAATATTCCCAGGCCTTTCTATGTTTATCATTAATCTGATATTTTGTAGAGTTTAAGGCTCAGCGGTTAAAAAGCCGTTTATGATTATATGACTTATGAACATGATGCGTCAGTTGGAACAAATTCGGCTTAATTACCGAGATGACTAGGCGTTTCACTTGTGTGATAAAATTACTAAGCAACTCAAGCGAATCTTTCTCTGACACAGGAGCAGAATTTTTATCGGCCCGCTGGTTGGTCGGTGGCGTCATGACATTGAATTTAATTGAGTGTTGGTAAAACTTCTGGTGTTCACCTACCTGTTATCGATGTTAATATAAGATTCTGATCCAATCTCTTTGCATATTCTAGCAATTTGAATGAGAAAATACTTTTTTTTAGTTGAAACCAAATGATTTACAAAGCCATGGAAATTTGGAAACACAGATTTAACAACTGGCGAGGTTGTCCTGAAAAATCATATTTCATTTGTTTCCACTTGGACTGTGGCCAGTTGGTGCGCGAGGTCTCACTGAACTCGTAAGGTCACCATCCAACTACATGGTAGTCGGCCGATCGAAACTGGCTGGTGGGCCCGGTGCTAATAAAGAAAGGTACATTTTGTACATAAGGATATAATTATAGGCTATTGCCTTGCTTGCATTTCATGCTGTAGGTACTTTTCTGCACAAGAATCAAAGACGTGGAAAAAATCAGTTTGTAATGTCGGAACTGTTTCTATGTTCCAACATAATGCATGACAATCCTGACCTTGCTTGTTTCAGATCTCGAATGTTCTACATTTAAGTCGGACATAACCACATAAAACACGGCCATCTTGACCCTGTAACTCGTCTTTGAGATCTCGAAAATTCTAGATTTAACTCTCACATAATCTGCATTTTTTTTCAGTTTTGTGTGTGTCTTTGCATGTTTGTGTATATGTGTGCATGCCTGCATGTTTCTATCCTTTGCACCAGTGAGTGAACACATCCGTCGGCTTTGATGTAGTTACTGAGTACAGAAAATGCACGAAGAAATTCATAGTGACCTTTCTGTGGTTGGACCGCCCTGCCCCGGGTCAAGAGCTGTCTGGGTTGGCATCACCTGGGTTGTCAACATGGGATGAGTATACGAGCTTATGATTGTGTTTGGGCGTTTCTGTCTGTCAGCTTGTCTCTGCCATTGGCGCCTGGAGGTAGCTTGTATATGTTCAGCCTTGCAGTAAGTGGCTTGGCTGCGGTTGGGGGGGGGGGGGCAGGGGTGTGTGTGTGTATGTCATATTCCTTCAATGTCCTGAGCGGGTCAACAGCATGTGGTTTTTGTGATGACATTTTGATAACTTTCATAACAAAAATCCTAACCATTTGTCCTGTTTGTCTTAGGAAGTATGTTTGTGAGATCATTATTGGTAAGTTTCCTGACATACAGCCTGGCCATTTGACATTCCCGTCTCAACAGATATGTTTATGATATATTTTCATCGTCCATTTAAAACATAAACCCTGACCATGGGTCATTGCTGTTTAAGTAAAAGAAACTGCCATAATAAATTCATGTTTAGATCCTGGCCACTGGTCAAACCTCTTATCAATCAATACTATATTAGGGACTTGCCGCTGTCTGGCTAAACCGCAACAGGTATCAGCTTCATATATTTTATACAGGTTACCCTTGATGCCCAGGGCATAATGCGACCATTAATGATTGCAGATACTATAGCGCCTGCTTTAAAACCAAAAAATAATTTTTTGTTCGGTTCACTTCATCCCCGCTTTGTGTCCTCTTTCGGCTTTGAGAAAGAGTTTATATTTGACTGCCTTTCAAGACAATCATGTGGATGTGTTGATCTTGAGCGGGAAAACTTTTGATAAATACTTAGTGAACAATACTGCACCCACCAAAGTGCTTTACTTTGGTTACTTTGGTGTAGAACCAGCCTCCTCGCACTCGGGACACACCCATACGTGCTCAGCTCTCCGCGCCATCATGTCGGACAAGGTCTTCTCACTAACAACTCCAGTAAGAATGGGGGGATGTTGATTGAACAGTCGTCTTGCAGTACCACACAACCGGCTCTTGACTCCACAGCCTCTCTGATGCCCAAACAGTTTTATACGTTCGATGGTGTCCCCGTCTTCCTGTGGTGCTGTTTCTCTCAAAGCTGGGAGAATTTCATTTTCCCCGAGACTAAGAGAGCCTTGCACTGGGGCCTCACCAGCAAGCTTATCCGCTCTCTCATTTCCAGATACTCCAGCGTGTCCAGGGGAGAAAATCCAAGTCAGCCTTTTCAGTTTACTGTCGTGCAGATACTGCACCCATTCAGGTTTGAGGTATCCTGTTTCTATTTTCCTGAGCATGCTCTGGGAATCTGTCACAATGACGGCACATGTGTGGGTGCTCCTCTGTAACCATGCAAGTGCGTATTCAGCGGCAGCCTCCTCCATTTTCATACTAGATGTTGTGACTTGATATGCAGCTCCATCTTCTGCCACTGTCCTGCCATCAACGCTGACCGTGTAACCCCATCCAGATCTTTCTCCTCTAGTGACTGATCCATCTGTATACACCACCGCATCTCCTGTCCTGCTGTTCTCGTGCACCAGTTCCAGCACGTCCGCATTAACGGCACATGCAGCCCTCTCACGGCATTCTCGGCCCATGGTGATCACCACTCTAGTGTACTTGCCGGCCATCTTATCGTCCACTTTCACATACTCCTCACCCCTTCGCACATTGTCAAGTTCACACACTTTTTGTACAGTGGCCTCAGCTTCAGCTAACCATGATCTGCCTCGCTTTATTCTACTACCTTTCCTGACATTCAGCTGGTCATGCAGCAGATGTTTTTGGTCTTTCGCCACTCTAAACATTGCCTTAACCTGGGCTAGTGTGTGCCTTTGTTCAATACTGGGGAGCCCGAGGATGTATCTCATTGCTGCTATCGGGGTGTCACGGGTGCATCCAAGGATGATTCTCATTCCAGTGTTTTGAATCTTTTCCAATTTCATCAACTGTGTCTTGGAAATTGTGACGATGCCCAGACCATAGTCGATGACTGATAGCACTGTGGCTTTGAAAAGAATAAGCAATTGGCGCTGTTCTAATCTGAGGGCGGCCATTGTCTTTACTGCAGCCAGTCCACTTGCACAGCGCTTCACTATGTGGTTCACGTGCTCTTTAAAACAGAGGGTTCTGTCAAACTTTATTCCAAGGTATTTAAGTTCCGTTACACGCTCGACATCCTCGCCTCCCATTCTCACTGGTTCAAGGCTTTTCTGCACTATGTGATTGTCTAGTGAGCACCAAAGTGCTGCTGCTTTAGCAGGGTTTACCACAGCATTGTGCTCTTCACACCATGAGTCAACCTCATTCAACGCTTCTCCCACAACGTCAACCATGGCGTTTCGTCCTGTGCCTGATGTATATAACAGTGCATCATCCGCAAATGTAAGAACTCTGCCCCTGGGAATGGTTATGTTGGCTAGCCGACTAGTGTAGATATTGTAGAGAACATTTCAGTGTTTCGCACAGTAGTTCCTACTTCTTCTTGAATCTTGAAGCCTTCCGGTTCCGTCAGACCTCACATAGGGCCCCAAGCATCCCCCGCTAGTCGTCTCCATGTTGTGCTGCCGTTTGTATCATTTCACGGATTCCAGTCCAATAGATCTTGCCTTTCTCAATAATGTTCTTTTTCATTGTTTCTTCAGTGATTTTCCATGTGATTGGGAAGTAACATTTACAGGAAGTAACATTGAATGGATGCTTGTGTATCGCTGGACCTATTGTGAAACCGTACAAATGCGAAGAACCTTTACAGAAGGTCCAAGGTATTTTACAGAAGAGGAAAAACGCTTGTTTTTTTTGTTTTTGTTTGTTTGTTTTTTTTTAAATCTGGAATCTATTCCTTATTCTTGAATACATTTTCAGCTACATTAGTACATATCTTATCTTATCTTATTATAAACAAAAAATAGTGGCGGGAGTAATTCATTGTGGTGCCATTTTGGCTCATTTTTTTTTTTTTGCTCGACGCTACAACCTAGATGACGGTTTCAAAAATTATAAAATTAATTTTCTTAAGTGTCAACTGATCCAGTACAATCACTTTTGTATCGACCGACTGTGTTGATTCAAGTTTCAAGTATTTTTAAATAAAAAGTTGTAAAAATGTAAAACACAATGATATTCATTTTGGCTCCTTGTAGCAAGCCGGTCGCACCGGAAACGATATTAATGCGCGTTCACTTCCGTGCGCACAATTTCCCTATCACAAATGAGAGAGTAGTGCTCTGGAGCGCATGTAATCTGTAGTAAGACTGTAGGGTATGAAGCTGTGTTCTCATGTGTACGGAAACGGAAACGAAAACGAAAATGACATGCGGAAACGACGTGCGGAAATAAAATTTTGTGTTTCCATGTGTACGGAAACGGAAACGGCTAAAATAAAGGAAAATATCACTTTTGTTTCTCTCGTCATGATATTCGTTCTTTGCAGTCTGCTATTTTTTCTCCCTCTGTGCCACCATGGCATCTGTTTCGTCCAGAGCCGAATGCAGTTTCTTGCTTTGAGAGGAGTTGGTTTTAATATCATTCCTCCATCACAGATGTATCGTTAACAGAAAACACAAACGTCGTCGAGAGCGCCGGTGGTGGGTCCACGATTATTTCTCCATTCTTTCTTCCAGCTCTCTGCTGAAATTGACATGTTGCAGCATACAATGTATGAGAAATTGAGGAAGAGTACTGAAATAAGTTCTAAATGATTGCTCCCACCTTTTGTTCCATCAGATATTCCGATCCCAAAGAAGCAGACGAATAATGTACTGAAAGACAAAAAGAAAGCTTTATAGGCGATCTTTTTTGTATTTTGTATTTTGTATTTGTATAACTCTTTAATCCCATTTGGGAAATTTTGCCTTTGTGCCATTGCACCCCAGTTACAACTGGAGCAGGCACGTCGTCGCCACAGTGCAGCGCCGGTCGGCGTTTTTTTTTTTTTTTTGGTGGTGGGGGGATGAGGGGGAGTGGGTGGTAGGGATGAATTTTTATTTAATTTTGCCCGGGCAGCGGCCTGTTCGGCCTGCTCTTTACGATTTCCAACTGCCAAGGTATCTTTAACGTGCGCAACGTGCACACGGGCCCTCCGAATTTTTTCGTCCTTATCCGAGAAGACTAGGTACTCGATCCTACCCCTCAATAGGATCAGGGACATGAAAATATGAGAAAAATCCCAAACTTCCAACATGCCTGCACCGGCCGGGTTTAGAACCCGGGACCCTTGGCATGAGAGGGGAGCACCTTGCCTCTAGACCACCTTGTCCCCATCCAGCCATCCAGCATTCGAAGCAGTAATGTCTCCTAATTTGGTACAAATTTTCTATTGTGCGTTTTTCAAATCCATTGTTCTGACAGTGTGTGGGAGTAATGTTCTTCATGTGAGCAATGTGCGTGTGTGCGGTATGCGTTAGGGACCTATGTGCCTTTGATATTATATTCAATGTAGTTCTACTACTGGTGGTGTGACAACAAATTTCCTAACAATAGGGTGATAAAGTTATATCTTATCTTATGTTATGTTGTTTGCCACAAGAATTACAATGGTTAACAATGCAATAGATGTTAACTGTTTCATTACAGACATTCCCTTTTTTCCATTTTTTAAACGAACTGTCTTCGCCTGGCGATGATGTAATTGCAAATAATTCTGATTTCTAATCTGTACTGGAAAATCTCAGCACTTATCAGCCCTGAGGCTTTTTTTTTCTCTTGTTTTTTAATGCACAATTCTCAAAGACTCCACACTTAAAGCAATCATGCTATGATACAGATAAGTATGTATATGTCTGTTATATATATGTATTCACGTATTTCCATATTCTCAACTCAGGAATACTGGAATAGAGATCTAAAGACTAGACTTGCACTCAGAGCCGTTAAGGGGAAAGGGAATGAGAGAGTGTCAGCGAATGAAAATTGTACATAGGGGTGGGGGAGATGTCGGGAAAGCAAGGGGATTTGTGCAGTTTTTAATTATGATAATGATTTAGTTTTAAAAGGATAAAGAGGAAAAAGGAAATTAAGTGGTTGGAGTTTATAAAACTCAAATTAAATAATAGATCTGGTTTCTTATACTACAGTCAAATAGTACATATCTAGATCTAGTCCATACAAAATTCTACCAAGTTTTAGAACATCAAGGCCTTGTCATGCCTTGTCATGGACATTCACCATTCTAACGGCTGCTCGTACGGGGGTGGGGGGGGGGGGTGAAGTCAAGATTGTAAAAGGTGTATATGGTTAGGGAGTGAATGTGGGGGAAGTGTGAAATGGATAAAATCAATCCTACATAGACCTACATTTAGCCACATATAAATACATACAGGGTTGGTGTTAAAACAGCCGTTTGTGAGGTGACCCGCTGATGATGATTACTACATACATTAAGATATCAGTTTAGCTGGTAATCATTGTGCTCACGTAGCAGCAGTTTCTTTACAGCTTTACGAAACAGAACACACTTTAGTACAATCGTGAAGTCAAAGGATAAAGCACAAACTCAACAGTCATTTCTCCCCATCGCCTTTGCTGTACTTTCCCAAATATATTAATTGTGTAAATGGGAGTCCTTGTGGTCTGGTCTCCTCACGTCAAAAAGTGTCTTGTTTTGCATTCGTTGAGACCTGGTTCGACTCTAACAACACCAACGACGAGACAAGTATAGATGGTTTCATTTTATATCGAGAGGACAGGACAGGAGCATCATTAAAATCTAAAGGCGGGGGTGTTTGCATTTACATCAAATGCCAACAACATCACTATTGTAAACAACATCTACACACCTGATATTGAGGTTCTTACTGTAAACGTTCGTCCATACTATCTTCCTCGTGAGTTTACAAATGTGGTTTTCAACACCGTCTACATACCACCAGATGCTAACAAGACCACAGCTGCAACAACCCTTCATAACATCATAAATACACAGGAATCAAAATGGCCAGACGCTGTTCACATCATACAAGGAGATTTTAATCATGCAACCATGGACAACATCCCGCACTACACCCAATATGTCACCATTCCTACTAGAGACAAGAACACTCTGGACTTATTTTATTGTAACATCACTGGCGCTTATCGCTCTTTCCCTCTACCACCACTGGGGAACTCAGACCATCTTATGATATCTATGCAACCAAAGTATCGACCTGTGTTAAGAACTAATAAAGCAGACACCAAAGTAATAAAAACATGGACAGACGAGGCCTGCGACCAACTTCAAGCTTGTTTTGACTGCACGGATTGGGACATTTTTACAAACACAGGTACTAATTTAGACGACCTTGTTTTTACTGTTAACTCCAACATCCAGTTTTGTGAAGATCTAATTATACCTAAGAAAAGTGTGTGTGTGTATCCAAATAGTAAACCATGGTTAACAAAAGAATGCCTTGAAGCTATTGTTGACAAAAAAAAACTCCGAAAAAACTAAAGTAAAAGCGACCTCGCTAAAGTAAACAAACAAATTAAGAAGAGAATCAAAGTGTGTAAAAAAGAATACAAAGATAAAATTGAAGCAAGTTTTAAATCAAATGACATGTCATCTGTGTGGAAGGGAATGAAACAGGTTACGGGGTACGATTGTATGAAGAATAAAGTGAATGTTGTGAATGAAAGCGAATTTGCTAATGAATTGAATCAGTTCTACTGTCGCTTTGATAAACACGATTTCTCAAACCAACACCAGGAAATAAGAGACAGTTTTGATTTTGATAATGATGAATGTAACATTTGTTTTGATTATGATGCTGTTGTGAAACAATTTAAATCTGTCAAGGAAAGAAAGGCATCTGGACCAGATAACATTGGAAGCAAAGTAGTGAGAACATGTGCTGAACAACTAGCAAAAATTTTTACTTTCATCTTCAACAAATCCTTTCAAAACCATTACATACCAAACATATGGAAATTGTCAAAAATCCTACCTGTCCCCAAAATACCAAAAATATCTGAAATGAACGACCTTCGCCCAGTTGCCTTAACTTCCATTATCTTTAAATGCTTTGAAAAACTTGTTTTAACTGAACTAACGAAGGAGGTCAAGCAAAATCTCGATCCTTTGCAATTTGCATACAAAGAAAACAGGAACACAGAAGACGCCTTATTGTTTTTATTGCATAACATCTACAGTCATTTAGACACTGGTAAAACCTGTGTTCGTGTGCTCCTAGTCGATTTTTCGTCTGCGTTTAACACCATACAACCGCACTTAATGTTTCAAAAGCTTACCAACCTACACGTGAGTTCTTTTTTAAAGAGCTGGATCTTCGAATTTCTAACACAGAGAAGCCAGTTTGTGGATATAAACAACACATTTTCCAAATTACTCACAACAAACACAGTAGCGCCTCAAGGCTGCGTGCTGTCACCTGTCTTGTACACATTGTATACAAACGATTTCACTGTAACACACAACAACGTTTACCTTCTTAAATTTGCCGACGACTCTGCTATTTTAGGTCTTTTACCTAACTCTGGCCACGAATATTCTAACATTGTACAATCCTTTCATTGTTGGTGTAATAACAACTATCTTCTACTGAATGTTAAGAAAACAAAAGGAAGGTCTTCCGCCCGTCCGCACCAGTCAAGAAAACACACTAAAGAGGGGATTTTTGAGCTGGTTTAAAAAAAGGTTGGGTTTAGTATTTGTATGGGACAAAGAAAGAAAGAAAGAAATAGAGTAGTTACTTTGAATGGGTGGTATTTGTTGTATGTATGCATCTTTGTTCTTAATGTTTGTCTCGCTTCCAATTCATCTCGATTTCTCTGCGATAGAAACATCTGAAAGAGAACACATACATGATAATTATAAATCATGACAATACTGGGATCCGCACCCTCACCCTTTCGCTCCTGAATCACACGCCTTAACCATTTCGCCACGCAGGTAAGTTAACAGATTGGCGGTAAAAATTTACTTATACTCACAGTCAGTACCCTTGACCTAAATTACGGAAAGTTACCGACCTTGTTAATTTGCATAGTTTAAAAAAAATTATGAATCGGCTTAGTAGCAAAACAATCCGATTTCAGCTGCTCGGAGATTGCATGATCTGGGTAATGAGGGCCTACTTGAGTGTACGTCCATCACCAATGGCTACCCCAACCCCTTTTCGCCTGATTAGTCAATCTGACTACCGCCCATTGATACAAACTGATTAGACCCTCACGCATGCAGGTCCGTCTGACTATTCCATGTGTTGTGAGTTTAAATTCCTCAACACCATATCAAGTTTTGTTTCAGCAAACCTTCGCCAGTCGCGCTTTTGGTAAAGTCTGTGATCGTGACCTCTCCCCAGCAAGTTTCAAAATGGCAGCTGTTTTCGGATTTTGTCTCACTTCAGACCTTCTTCTGGGATTGTACTGTTTTTCTTGGCAAGTGTGTTACAAATGTTATGAATATGAAATGATAATTGGTCATAAGGTCTGGAACAATGTGTAACCGTGAGCTTTACTTAATAGCGGTAAAAATTATGGCGCGGACGGGCGGAAGACCTCCCAACAAAAGAGCTTATTTTTGACTTTAGGAAAAATAACAACGATCCTGTTTGCCCTCTTACTATCAACAATGAAGAGGTTGAAATTGTCACAGAGGCCAAATATCTTGGCATTACTATTGATTCATTGCTTAACTGGCATGCGCATGTAACATATGTATACAAGAAAGCCAACCAGCGCATGTATTTCCTCAGAAAGCTGCGCTCTTTAAAAGTTAGCAAAAGCATTCTGAAAATATTTTACACCATGGCTATTCAGAGCGTTTTGATGTATGGAGTTGTCTGTTGGGGAGGAAACATCTTACAAAAAGATAAAAATAAGATCAATATTTTAATTAAAAAAGCATCCAAAATTTGTATCTGTGATCTGCCATATTTTGATGAGCTGTACACTGGTGCTTGTATTAAAAAAGCTAATATTATTATAAATGACCCCCAACATCCCCTGAACAAAGAATACATACGATCTGTAAGAGGTTTAAGGCTGTTGTCAAAGAAAACTAAAACTGAGCGCTACTTTAAATCGTTTATTCCATCATCAACTAGGATGTTACAATAATGTCGTCATCTTGATCGTAATCTGTGTACAGTTGAATTGTGTCCTGCGTGTCAGGTCAATGTGTTTTAGTTAGGGAAGCTTATTGTGTGCACTGTTAATTTTGTTTATTTATTAGTGTGTGTGTATATATGTGTGTGTGCGCGCTATATATCATACCTTCTGTTTCTGTAACTGTATTGTTATGTATTCAATGATCTAAACAAATTTCCTTGTACAAGGACGAATAAAATTTATCTTATCTTATCTTATCTAACAAGCTCAATGAGCTTCTCCATATCACTGTTTGATATAAGCCACGGTCTTGGCATCTTTGCAATACGAAGGTTTCCGCCACACTTTTTGGCCCACAGAGCCAGGTTTCAGTTCATACCAAAAAAGCGCGGGGGGAAAAAAGGCGGGAATGACGTAAGTTCCGGCCTGCGGCAGTGCGGCAACGGCTAAAAATCGCTACCCAGTGCGAATAAATTTTTTTTGTCGTTTCCGCACGAAGTAGTCGTTTCCGTTTCCGCACACATGAGAACACCCTCTCTGTTTTACTACTTGATGGATTTTTTTAGTCGTTTCCGCACGTCGTAGTCGTTTCCGTTTCCGTGCACATGAGGACACCCCTTAAGAAGTTTTGTAGACTAAAAAAATAGAGAGAGAGATAGAATGGTGGGTTCACATGTTTATCTCGGATAATGCCTGGAACTTCATCTAGTTATAACAACAACAAAAAATAGTGGCAGGAGTAATTCATTGTGGTGCAGTTCTGGCCCCTTTTTTTCTTTACTCATTGCTACAGCCTAAATGTTAGTTTCAAAAATTATAAAATTAATTTTCCCAAGTGTGAATTAATCTAATCAAATCGCTTTCGTACAGACCTATAGACTTTAGTCACGTTTCAGGCGATTGTTCTGAAAAAAGTTGTAAAACTACAATGGTCTCTTTTTGAGCTCCCTTTGATAAGCCCACAGCACCGGGAAACTGGATTTGTCAAGCGTTCAGTTGGTGCCCAGTAGGGCTATGCAGGGCATGAGTCCTGAAGCAAGACTGGATTATTATTATCTGGGGAATTGTCTAGATCAGAGAGAGCAAAAGGAAAGGGTAGGAACCCAGGGTTATCCCGGGTAATGCCGGGTATCTCATCTAGTAAATGAAAAAAAAAAAAAGGAATTCTTGTACTCGCCCGTTAATCAATAGAAAAACAAAATAATGTTTTAAGGAGTTCATAGAATTTGGGGGAAAGACAGAGCTGTCACCTGCAGTTGTGTGCATGCACTTGCCAGATTTCATGAGAGGGCGGGCGATTTGTACAAAAGGCCAAGCCACAATTTTATTCAATATTGACATTACGTTCCTGGTACTCAGACAGTAATTGCTGGAATAATGATACTCTGGGTATAAATCTATTCTCTAGCTCAAGTTGACGTTATACGGGTACAGCTGGCACCAGGCATGGTCCTGACGCTATCGTATTTGAATCTGCGTAAAATGTGGGGCTTCTGTCACGAATGACAGCCGTGTGGAAAGCATAATGTTGGGCGTTTGGCCACAGCGTAAAATGTCAATGTACTGGGAAGGCGCCGTGTCTGATAAAATTGCTGTCCAATGTGCTTCTGCGTGATACCGCTCCAGTAGTCTGTGTGAGTGAGTCAAATTTGGCAATTCAGTGATTACTGTGGTCACGGGCATAATTCTCGATCCAGGAATAATTTTGTAGCAACATTTTCGAAACTCTGAACACCAAGCTTGTTTGGTGTGGTCATCCTTTAAAAAAAAAATGATCAAAATGCTTATAGACTTTTGTGAGATGTCTTTAGTCAGCTCTTAGCGTTTTATTCGTCTCTGTAGGTTTCCCTCCTTGTTTCTATAACATAAACGGTCCAAATGAACTGAGAAATTGTTATCGGTTACTGATTGCTGTTCCCCCTACTCTGTGCTGATGAACACGCCAACTCTCTCCATTTGTGTCATCATGTGCCATTGCTTGGGTTTCGGCGTAGCTATTCTGGGTCCATTCACTGTTCACTGATGTTGTCGGCCCATTTCTTCTCCTGTCTGCCTCTTCTGCTGCTGCCTTGGGCTGTGCCTTGAAAGATGGATTTGGGAGGCCTTGTGAAATGGCCGTATCATTTTAGTTTTCTCTTCTTGGTTATAATATTAGAGGACATCTTTGTGGTGGTCTATGGCTTGTCGTGTGGTCCAAATGGAAGAGCCGAGGACTATTCTGTAACCTCTCATCTGCTTCTATTCTTCTCTGCAGAAATTCACAACCCCAAAAAAATTATTTTACGAAATCTCCATTACACCATTTGTTAGACTGTATCTTTCATGAGATGAAAATACGACTGCATTAATTTAATTTTGCTAGATTAACATTTCACAGCTGTACTCTGATTTGAATATTTCCCGTGTCCAAATCAGTGGCAAATAAAAAGTGTGGGTCTGAAATTTTTTGCCGAATCATCGGAATTGTTTGTAAGGAACATATTAATTAAGTAGCAATCCTCCCTTTCTTCAAACCTCCAGAATGTTGTGTTTGTACAAAAAATATGTCTGAAGTGGTGTTGATTCTGAAGAGGAATACGATTCTGAAAAGCAGCATTTGAACCTGTAAATTTAATTGGAAAACGAACAGAAGGTCTGCACTTGGCAGTTTTAGAATTTGTTTAGAGAAACAAAAAAAAACAACCAAAAAAAACTTGTTTGCCTTGTGACGGCTGTGTAAGCCAAACGTTCGTTTCTGCAATCCCAGACCAAACAATCACGCACCAAGTCCAGACCATTTTCGAAAGGTTTTCGGGTGATAATGTAAAGTGATTTGGAATTTTCTTTGTGCTGTGAATAAATTTGCACAGATCGAGAATGGAATTTCCTTCACGCATGCTTAAACCCGTGAACAGAGTGAAGAAGAGAATTTACAGTAAGTATTGTTGGGTATTTTTTTTGAGCTTAATTAATTGAGATATAAAAGCAGTTTGTATGTTTCACTTTTCTTCTCCAGCTTCGTTGAAAGGGGTTTAATCCACTAGTTTAAAAAAATCATCTCAATGCACTACACACGAAAATTGTGGGCACAGTGACAGACTTATAAGCTAGGAGGCACATAAGAAAACAGAGCATTGTAGATAAATACGATCATTTTTAAGGACACACTCCCCGAAAGATTGAGAAATACTCCTTCATTTGGGAAATTCAAAACAGAGCTAAAATCAGGAAATGTGTATTGTCTGACTGATGACGTTTTATCTAAATTAAGTCCTGTATGTTTGGATAGCGTGAAGTAAGCATGTAGGAGAGAGAGAGAGAGAGAGAGAGAGAGAGAGAGAGAGAGAGAGAGAGAGAGAGAGAGAGAGAGAGAGAGAGAGAGAGAGAGAGAGAGAGAGAGAGAGAGAGAGAGAGAGAGAGAGAGAGAGAGAGAGAGAGAGAGAGAGAGAGAGAGTCAGAGAGATTTATTACAAGTTCCATGTAAAGCCCTGTGAGACTGTATGTGGAGAAAAGCGCTATATAAATGTACTCCATTACTCTTACTGTTATTCTTAGATCTTTACTTTTCCTTTTTCCCGTAGGGCTTTACAAATATACATGTAACATTCCGGTTTATTAATTAATTTATTCACTTTTATCCAACACATTTTAAGTACGCAACAGGCTCTACTGCCAATCATGGCTTGAACAAATTGTCTTTGAAGCTTATGGAGTTCGGTATGGCATCAGCTTGACAGAGGCCATTCAAATAATACACACATAACGTCCTTTATCAGTGACACACCAGGCGTGGCCAGGACGATAAATCTGTCGTGTTATGAAAAACAAACAAACAAACAAACAAAAAACAACAGTTTTTCAATAATTGCTGATATCTCTCCTTTATTATGAGTGTCTCTCAGTTAGTTCTTGATGTGTATTATCTCCTCTGATATTCGGCGGAATGAGATAGTGATCTCTGCTACCCTCTGTTTGTAGGCATTGAAGTCATACTGGGGAGCCCACCAATGAATGTGTTGAATGCTTCCCCAAACATTCCATAGCCTTCCACTCGTTCTGCCTGCAAATTTATTGAATCTCCTCAACAGATCCAATGTATTCTTTGCGCAATTTTCTTTATGTAATGACCGAAAATAAAACAAAAGAATTGAAAACTATTAAATGTAACAAATAATAATCCATCAAGATTTTCTTCTTCATACTTGCCCTGTGTGCGCTCGGAGGGCGGGGGCAGATGTAGGGATCTGGAGTGTACAAGGAAAGCTGAAAGATTCTGTGAAATGTTTTTTAAAGGTGAAATTGGCCTAAAATAGCAGGTTCTTTTCTCCTTAGCACAGATTAACTGATGAAAACAATAGGAAACCGTGGATATATTATATTAATTATTGAAGGTTTGACGGCTAAACCTCGTTTACTCTCTGTCCACCAGGTAGCTCATCCAGTTTACGGGTTACCCGACCCCGGCAAACCTCGGAAAAGAGGAAAGAGAAGGAAAAGGAAAATAAAAAGGAGAAGGAAGAGAAAGAGAAGGCGCAACAAGCGGTGATGGAGGAGAAAGGACCGGTGATGGAAGCTGACCAATCAGGTAGGACCACGTGTCTGTTATGTCTTCTATCACTCTACTATCCTCGCTGTCATTTCTGACCCATGTACTCAAATTGGTAATTGAGTCGCACATTTGGTCATATGGAGTACAACTATAATGGAGCCAGAGAGTGAACATCTAAGCACCTAAAACTCTGACTACGTGATGAAAATTTATAACATTTTGTGGACTGCCTCAACTTCTGATGATAAGTTACGTGGACACACATCCATTCTGGACAAATTCAGTCTTTAATATTAATTGTTATCGGTGTTTTTTTGAAGCACACAAGAAAGAAGAGGCGCATTTTCGTTGATCGAATAGAATAGAATACTTCGTTGTAACTATATGTGACCACCGCTCTAAGAACGGCATTTGAGTTAGTTTAGTTTATTTAAGTAATTTATTTGTTAAGATTATTTTACATATTCACTGAAAAAGTATCGAGGAAGGATTACTGAATCTGATTAAACATGTAGTATGTGCAGAAGGGTTACGGTACAAGGTTACGTCCTCACCAAGACACTGAATCCAGGTCTATAGGCTGTGTCCTGCTGACATTAAAATAGAACAGAGAACCTTTATTCTGTCCATAAACCTAATTGTAACCCTGTTTGTTACTCCTTAATTCTATACCTTACACGATCCAAAGTAACCTTTTATAGTAATCCCCCCGATGCCGAGGAATGATTATCAACTAAAATCTGAATGACCACAGAAATCAGCCCTGGAAGAAAAGAATGTCTTTTTTACTTGCGACTTAATTACCAGTTTGAGAGACTGGGTCACATTGGTCTGGTGGTTGTGTGTGTTATAAATGCTAATCTCACACTTTAATGTGTTTTTATTGTTTTTGTCGTCCTTATATTGTTTTAAAGAATTGTTTATTCCATGCTTTTGTTTTGTCTCTGGACTTTATTGATTTAATCACTGATTTATTGTTGTTGTTCTTCTTCTTCTTCTTGTCTTTTTGGTGTTGTGGCCTCTAAGAATAATTTATTTCATGCTATATATGTTCTACTCTTGGGCTATCTCTGATTGGTTGTTGTTATTGTTGTTGTTGTTGTCGTCGTCGTCGCTTTTAAGAATCATGGTTTTATATGTTCTATCTCTGGGCTTCCTCTGATTTGTTCTAATTGTTGTTATTGTTTCTGCTGTTTTGCTCTCCGCAGTCTCTGTGATTCCTCATCTCCGCTCTGTCACTGACAACACAGGCCGAAGGGCTCAAGCTCAGATGGCCGATAGATTTAAAAAAGTGAGAGTTCCGTCTTTAATCAAATTCGTCTCTCAATACTACTAAGACCTATTCAAAAATCTTATTTCACAACATCCTGCCCAACTCCGGCGTTTGTTTCAATATCAACTATTGCTTTATCCAATGAAGATTCAGGTGTCTTTTGTACTTTACTGTAATATTTCAAATTTTTTTCCACAATCTTTGACTACCATGACTCTAACCAGCGATGCTCTTTGCTATCATTCCATTTTCGTCTGACATTTTTTCCCCATCAGAATTGAGATCTCGAGGACCGAAGGGGTCCAAATATTATTGCAAGTCCAAATACAACTTCACACCGGTTTAATGAGACGAATTGTATCAAGAGATGATTTATTATCACTGACAACAACAGTACAATTATTTTAGGTACGTTTATGCACAAAATACCAATTGCTGTTAGTGTATTAAAGTGCGAGATGATAATTCGTAAATGAACAGATTTATTTCTGTGGAAGAATTGCAATGCTTCACAACTAAAGATCACACAGCCGAAAAGAACCATTGAACAAACAGGTAAAACTGACAAACTCTGAAAGTTTGAAAGGCCACTACTTCTCTATTGCAACTGAACGGGTGAGGCAAATGGCATAAGTTTGTACATAGGGGGGACAGAGACGAAAATCCCTTTTTGTGACTTTGATTGTTGATCTGTGGTCAGCAGCTGATATCACTAATGGGAACTAACTCTTGTCTTCTCCTATTTGTTCTTGTCATTTTTCGAGTTATTTCCCTTACTTAACTTCCCGCCAAAGGCTCCGTTCAGAACTACAAAAATTAATTGCTACAGACTCGAGTTTTTAACCGTTGTAGCTGGAATGTTGAAATTTTTGCGTTGAATCCGGACAGCCACTCATCCCACGTCTATTCCTACCCATAATAAGATTCCACCACCAATTTCACAGACTCGCCTACAAACTCTGTCAGCTAGACACGCGGGCTTGTAATCGTGAGCTAAATTGTGTTACACAATGTCAACACGGAGCTCAGCACTATTTGTATGAGAATTAGTTTACAGATAAAATCATTGGGTAATTCTATATCTGGTCGCTATGTCAGACTGAACTCTTTTTCCAAGTGTTTCAAAGAGTGCAGAGGTCGGCAATCCGCGGCTCCTTTAGAGTTCATCTGTGGCTCTTTCCTTTTCATATTTGGCAGTGGAAAAAAAAAAATATTCATTGAGAACGTTTATACGAAGGGGCATACTTTGAAAAGATCCATTAACTTCAATGGTGTTAATGATCAAATGGCCAAAATGACAATAATGATGATAATAAAAGGAGATGTAAAGAACATTCTAAAACACAGAAATTGATGAAACTAGAAGGTGATGAAGCAAACAAAATAATCCCAGCCAGTAACCTTATTGAAATCCAACTCATAGGATGAATGTCAAATTTGCAAATAGGAATGGCGTTGTTCCTACTTAGATCCGTAAGTTACGATATTGCGCCACATCGGTTTGATATAAGAACCCCACCCCTGCGGTAATCCAACCAATCCTAGAAAAATCTAATTCGGATTGACGTAGGGTTGCTGGCTGGGATGGTAATAGTCACAGCGACAATAATGATGGCAATGTCAAGAAAAGATAATGATAATATGATGGTCTTAATGAATAGATGATGTGATGATAATGACAAAAATAAAGATCAAGACAGCGAGTCCTGAGCTCTAAAGGTGAGAGTTCAGGGTTCTGCAATTAGCACTGTCCTGGAAATTTGCGATTTGAGAGTAACAGTGGTTGATGGATGAATTGGTTTGGGGGGGGGGGGGGAGAGTTCGAGGGATGGATGGATAGATTGATAGTGCGGGTGGATAGGATGAATATGGATACAGTAGATACCTGGGTGAAGATATGTGGATGGGTGGATTGATGGGTAGGTTGGAAGAGGGTGGATAGGATCAGATAGATGTGGATGGTTGTAGATAGATGTAGATCCATGTGGCTGGATGGGAGGAGAGATAGATGGATGAGTGGGTGGATGGGCAGTGGCGGACCTACATTAATTTTACCACAACCAGGAACAATAGGGCAACACCCAAAATTCACTCACTGAAAAAAAGTTTTTGCACGGCCCCTCCGGTATTAGGGACCATGAAGCTTGACTTTCATAGTAGATCCGCCACTGTGAATGGGGTATGGTGGAGGCACAAAAACAAATCATGGCAAGTTGGAGTTTACGGTACACAGAAAATAATACGGTCTACCGTTGATGTGTTATTTTGTAGGGGAGGAGAAGGAAGGGGAGTGATCACTGTGCAGTGGTCTGAACTGTTTGAAAAATCACATTATGACGGATACAGAAATACTTTTTGTTTACAAGTAGAAGTCCGTGTGAGCACTAGTATGTTGTAAATATTTTTTTCTTTCACTTGCGGAAGACGGGCACTATTCAGAACAAAACTGGCATGAAAAGTTGAAATCTATAAATAAATCTGAATTTTGCACCTTTATCATGCTATGTTTATGCATTTAATTTTCTTTCCTATCAATTTTACTTAGGGTTCTCTTCGCCACATGCATCTTTTCACCTTGAAAAGACTGTACGGTGTACAACGATTAAGAGAGCCGGGAATATACATTTGATTTAATAAGGAAAAAAAATGATTTTATACAGTTTAGATGCTTAGAAATTATGTAAGGAAACCAGACCAATGCGAAATTCCAGGAAAACTAGTTTGGAAGGGCTTTTGTTAGGGAACCGTAGTATTTTACACAGTAAGCTATAGATGAGCAGTGAACGCAACTATTTTCTCTATTCCGCTTTGTAATTTGACCACGGTCCCCTAGCAATAGGTTTCTGGAAGACAGAGAACAACACTAAAGGCAGGAGAAAATGATAAGAACAGTGAAGCAAATGGCGAATTGTGCGGATTATCAGGAAACGTGGGTTTGAGTTTGAGTTGGGTTTAATTTGCGCGTCGGCCACTTTACGCCTTTCAGTTTTTTCGTTATCATACTCTGGGCTGGCTTTCAGCTTTCAGACATCCAAATCTGATACAGTTTGACGGAGAAGCATAGACAGTAGTAAAATGAACGGCATGTTATGTTTTAAGCCATGTTTTTAAGAACGGCATGAGAGAATGAATTAAAACATGAAAAGTCAGTAGGAAGACCAGAAAGGAAAGGAGAAATGTGGGTGCGAAACTGAAATAAAATACTGCTGCAACAAATACTGGTACATGTATACATAATTAAAACAAGTGAGGAAAAGAGAGGTGAACTCGTGTGTACTGTTATTGTTGACAATTAGAAAAAAAAAAAAAAGGGAGGAAATTAACAACAGAGAAAGAGGTGAACTCATGTGTTGTTGACAATGAGAAGGAAAAAAAAAGAGAATAAATCAAATGTTTTGAATTATCAGGAAAACAACAACAACAAGAACAACAACAAATAAAAATAGAGCAAAAAAGTGGCACGGGGACTCCAGCATACACTTCCCTTCCTAGCACACCGAGTATGACCATGTACTTGCGAGAGCACTTTTTCCCATGACAAGGACGACCCTGGGCACGTATGTCTCTATACGGTGCCCCTCAGGGTCAAGGAAGTAGGTTCTAACCCGTATGTTTTGTCCGGCCTACATCCGACCTAACTCCACCCCAACTCTCAATTCCCTTAGCAACGTGTTATGGGAGGAAATCTTGCCAGACCCAAAGCATTAAAGGTCAGTTTGGGCAAAAACCGACCGTGCAAGCACCTTGGTCACGCCGGACCTTAACGTTGCATGGGAAGAGGAGCCAGTGACCACCCGGGTTTCCCCAAAGTGGCTGTTATGTACTTATAGAAAAAATCGGCCTACCTTATATACAGCATGGTCGCAGGTCGACAGAGCTTGTTGGTTCTGGACGAATCAACTACAAAGAGAATAATGTTAAATATTTAATCAGCCCTTGCGTATATTTACTTCAGAATAATTTTCCATCATTTAGATTAGTAAGCTTTTTGTTTCCATGGACGGAAAAATATTATTTGAACCACTAGAATGATCATTTTCACAAGAAATAGAAATTTGGAGCTGTCTGCAGTCGTTTCCGCCATATTAATAATGACAGCTATTAAAGATATTAGTACCAACCTCCCTTGTCTGTTTGTTTGTTTTGTTTTCGTTTTTTTTTTTTTTTCCACTGTTAAATACGTTTCAAAATTATCAAAGGTTATGAGATTAACTGTTTTCACAGATTAAGCGAGATTTCAAATGTTGTGAACACGCCTTATCAGGAACTGGTGATATTTTCCTATGTGTAAATGCAATGTTTTTTACTTTTCTTTGATTTTATTATTTGCCTTGTGAAATCGAAGCACTTGTCAAAATAACTTGTGCCTAAGATAACTTAGGCATTGGACCAAGTCTGTTTTTAGAGTTTATAGGGACTTCGAGCACACGTGAGATGGTGATACACAATGCATAAGTTCAAATCTGTCTCGTTAGTTGATTCAAAGAGAGGCCAAATCAAAACCGACGCAACACAGACTTGACTCAGTGCTCCACTGCCATAAAACATTGTCAGCTATACTAGACTGAGCGGAGCATTTTAAACGGCGCTAAATGAATCGCGCTATAAATCACACGCTTACCTGCAGCAGTGATATTTTGCTTTGTTCTTCTCTGCTATTTTGTTAATTACAAAAAGCACTTCATCATAGAATAATACCAATTCAATTATAGTATACTTTCAGGTCTGATCGAAAAAATTCATTATTTTTCATTATGAACATGTTGTGTGCTACATACACAGAGGGAAGTCTCACATAATGTTTATGTACTATTGATTCCCATGCAAGACGCGAAAGAATGAAATTATCAAACTGTACTGCATGTGATAGTTTCAAACCTTTAAGTGGCCACCCCCTCCCCCCCCCCCCCCCACCTCCGCCCCATAAAACAACCACAATACTAACATTACTGTGTACTCTAATCTCACTAAATGATAGCATAATAATAATCCATCATCATCATCATTACCACCACCAACAACAACAACAATAAAACCAAACCTTTATATACACGCTTATGAGAAAGGTAACCGGAGAGGGGGATGAAAGAGGAAGGGTTAATATTAAAAACAACAACACCAAAGCCATTTGTAGCCTGGTTGTGAAGTCTCTGCTTCGTGGGTGGCCACAAACCAACATTGCATAATAATCCCATTTCAAAAAACACTTAATCTTTAAACTTCTCTTTTCATAACGAAAGTAAATCAGCCCTTGCGTATCCAATCCTGCACCTGTTCTCTCGGGAGTACCTCAGGGTACTGTAATGGGCCCCTTGCTATTTTTAGTTTATATTAACGATATGCCAAGTAAGATCTCTCCAGGCACTAAATTACGACTGTTTGCCGATGATAGCCTCCTCTATAGAACAATAAATTCAAAAGAAGATACGGAAATTTTACAGAAAGATTTGGACAGCCTACAAGAATGGGAGAGGGACTGGCGTATGGAATTCCACCCCAATAAATGCCAAGTCCTGAGAATTTCAAATAAACATCACAACATCACCTCAGACTACTTTATACATGGTGAGAAATTGAGTGAAACAGATGAGGCTAAATATTTAGGAGTTACATTGGACAGAAAACTTACATGGAACCAACATATTAATAGCACATGTAACAAAGCAAACGGTATACTAGCATTTCTGAAAAGGAACATCTCTAACTGTGATAGGAAAGTAAAAGAAAAATGCTATAACACCTTCGTGAGGCCCTCCCTAGAGTATGGCTGCAGTGTCTGGGACCCCCACTGTCGAATAAATATAGAACAACTGGAAAGGGTCCAGAGGAGAGCTGCTCGCTTTGTGACAAATGAGTATGCTAGAAGTAGTAGTGTCAATAAAATGATGAGAGACCTCGAGTGGACACCACTAGAAGAAAGAAGAGCAAAAAACAAAGTAAAACTATTTTACAAGGGCAGGGAAGGAAATACCAATATCCCATTGAACCACCTCACCATTAACACCAGAGGCAACAGAAAGAATAACATAAAATATAACATCCCAAGCTCACGGATTAACAGCCATCTTTACTCTTTTTACCCTAGTGTCATCAGGATGTGGAACAACCTCCCGGCAGAAGTCCAAAAACTATCGTCTGCAACGGCTTTTGGCAATGAATTGAAGAACATAATTATCCGTTGCAGCTACCATTGTATTTAAAGTGCAGGTCTATTTTTGTGCACAATCTTGGTGCCAAGAGATATTTTTAACCAGAGATTTGTATACAACAAAAGAATTTACACAACGATATATTTTAAATGGTCTTAATATATATGCTGTTTTAGCCTGTTTTAGCCTCAGAGCAGTGGCGTCGAGTCGCACATGGTGCAGTTGAGGAATCGTCTGAGTAAATAGACGAATCAACTCCATGAGAAGAAGAAGAAGAAGTAAACACATACTTTTTAAAAAAAAATTATTTCGTCCCTTGAAATAATGAGGTCTTGTCGGTGTGTTGATATCGTGTTTGTTGTGAGCGATTGTCTCTTTTCAAAAAATTCCACACGCATTCGTTTTTACAGCGAGTTCTGATTTCTGAATGTCGCCATTAATAATGAGGCTCATTTTAAAATCTATTTGCTGAAGTTCTTATGTTCGGAAATGCTTTCCTCAGATTATGACAAAATGATTTGGATCCAGCGTTTGGAAGTGTTTTTCTCATTTTGTGGAGAAATATTTCAGGTTGGATGTAAAAGTTTTGTGGTCAAAATATTGTGATTTCATTTCTGCGGATGTAAAGTTATAGCCGAGTGTGTCTATTGTGTTTTGTGTTTTTGAAATTCGTTTTGTGGATTACTGAATTGTCACACTGTGGATTATTTGAAGGTGATGAACTACTAAAGGTAAGATTTTTTACTTTAAACTTGTGGAAGGAGTACCATTTGAATTACACAACTTTAGTGGGGCACATATTTTATGTTCAAAGTGCTAAATCTGTGAGCAAAACATTTACTGTAAGAACATCCATCTAGAGGACTAATTCGCACCGCAGAGGGGGGAGCAGAGCCCCCGTGTGACCCTCTGTTCACAGCCGGTTCTAAAGTCAAGTCCTTGAAATAATAATCTTTATGGTGTGACTCAAGGAACTCCTCCCAAGTGTCTACTATATTCGTGTTTTGCTATATTATTACAAATGTCTGTCTGCTTGTCTGTTGAGTCTTCGGGAACATTCCACCCATGTCCCCCAGGGTCCTGCTATTGTAGACACATTATCTTGTTATTATTATTATTGTGATTGACTGCGTTTTTATTATCGTCCAAAACCGAACTCTGTATTTCAGACTGAGAGCCGACAGCAAACCCCGAACTCTCTCTGTATCTCTGTATCTCTCTCTCTCTCTCTCTCTCTCTCTCTCTCTCTCTCTCTGTCTGTCTCGCTCTTCGATACCTATCTATCTATCTGTCTGTCTATCTGTCTGTTTATCTGCCTTCCTGCCTGCGTGCCTGCTTGTCTGCCTGATTGCAAACCTACCCATCCATTTGAGTATCTATCTATATATCTGTCTGTCTATCTATTCCGTAAGCCATAAAGTACAGGCAAGTATTTGATCACAGCGGTTTACAAGTTAGTCATCTCTGTCCTCTTTTCGGAAGAACTTGAGTTCAAGACGTCAGTGAACTTCAGATGAGGCGTCTCCTATTGATTTCAAGTCCATATGTTGAGCTTAAGTAACTACACATAATAATATTCTAGATTTTTTTGGATAATTTTCATTATGTCTTGTTCAGTGGCGACGCATAAGGGGTGTCACATGGGGGTTTGCCCCGGGGGGCAAAATTTCTAGGTGCGCAAAATTTCAACAAAAAAAAAAAAGAAAAGAAATTTTTAATTAGAAATGATAACTTTAAAAAAGTCCACCCCCCCCCCCCCGCCCCCAAAAACACAGAGAAAATCTCCCAACTTTCGAACATTCTACACAGTCTTTCAACGTGACAGGGCAAAAACTTTGCTCTAGCAACCCTCGGGGTCAGGGGGCGCAATACTTGCCTTGCACCAGGCGCTGGCAACCCGTACTACGCCACTGGTCTTGTTCAGAAGAGCTCAAACTTTGAAGTAAAAATTCTCAAAAGTGGAGTCCAGGGAGATGGAGCACTTGTATCTTGCGGTGACGATTTCTCAATAGAACACCGGTTTTTCCCTGTGTATCCGTAAAGTATGTGGACGCTAGAAGGGTCTTTGGGGTTGGGGAGATGCCTCTAGCATATGAAATGGGTACGCCTGCATGGCTGAGAAAAGGTTTCTAGGTAGCATTATGTGCGTTTGTCAGCAAAGCGAGCTCTTGATTTATATAAAATTCAGTTGTTCAGAACGTAACAGTTCGTGCAAAATGGCACTTACGTTTTTGAACAGCAAGGACTTATCATGAGCATTCACTATTCTAATGGCCGTATACTTGTACAGGAAAGGGAGGAGCAAGTGAAAAGCTTACATAGTAATGTGGTATGAATATAAACAAAACCCTACGCAGTTTTGTCGAGGGTCTGCCTCTGAGTGTATATTTTTATTTGATACTGGCACACATTAGCATAAATTGAAGTTTAGGAAAATAAAATTAAAAAAAGATCCACAACTCTAACTACATTACATGCAAAATGGCAGCTGTTTAAAATTGGGTCGGGTCATATATGACCTGATCCCCACCCCACGGGTTAAGGCCAGTACTCAGTCAGCCGCTCCTACCTTCCTGGAGGCATGTCGAAGGTACGGGATTCGATCCCCAGTCGGTGCAGTCATGTTGGGTTGTTGTTTTTTTTTGGGGGGGGGGGTGGGGAATTCCTGTCTCTGATCCTGTGGTAGGTAGGATCTAGCACCTAGTCTTCACGGAAAGGGACTAAACACTCGGAGGGCACGTGTGGGCGTTGCGCATGTTGGCAGTTGAAAGTCGAGAAGAGCAGGCTGAACAAGGCCACTGCCCGGGGTAAATTCTAAAAGAAAAAAAAAACCACCAAAAAATAATTCCTACCACAAAAACACAAAAACAATAACAAGAAAAATAAACCAGGTGTAAATGCCAAGAGCAGCGAAGCTCCTAAAATAAAGAGCTAAACACGCCAATTTGCACCCCCAAACCAGCACAACCCGCCTGGCGCATTTTTTTTTCTTTTTTGGTAGGTGGTCAGATCAAGGAAAACGTCCTCCTCCTCCCTATCCTCCACAAACACGCGACCAAACACACGCATGCGCAGCCAGACAGAAGTGTCTGACACTACAAATCTGCTTGATCTTTCCAACTGACGTCATAGCAAACTTACTGAGGTTATTACATTCTCAGTAGCAGTAATCTAACGAGTTGTACGTTTTTCTAAGCGCTACAAGACCTTTTGCACGACGAGTTGTACCGAGCATTCTTAGAAAAGAAAAGATAGCTAACGTTATTATTATTATTATTATTATTATTATTATTATTATTACTAGTAATACTACTATTATTTACTTCATAGCAATTTCAGATGGATAAATGGATGGTTAAATGTTCATATAGAAAGAATAAATGTTTATATGGAGAAATGTTGCTGTTATTTCATATGATTTCAGTGAAACTTTTATTCATTTATTTATTTATTTCATTTTGTTTACAGAACTCTGACAGGGAAAGCTAGGGGAATGTTAGGCCATGAAATGCGGGATGTAAAAAGTAGTGATGGACTTGGAAAATTGTCCTCGCTGAGCTTAATAGGAATTTGCAACCACATTTCTTTTGTCCATCGTAATCGACATTTTTGTAGAATGAATTAAGGAGAAAACTGCTTGTCTTTAGATTTTGTGCTTGTCTTGGAGTTCTCGGCGTAAGTTTTGCAACTTGGTTTTATTTTTATACATAATTATAATAAACATTACTGATTGGGCAGCCTTTGCAGGAGTTTTAGAAATACAAGTATGTCAACCATTGTTGCTACTAAAACCAACTGTTGAATATGAGCCAACGCCTGACATTTAACTACCTGCCCTATCCAGGCCACAGTTCTATCTACTGGGATTCGCCACATTTCCTGTGGCCAGATCCCGGCATCTGTTTTGTCACTTTTATGAGCTTTTATCAGGCGGCTCGAGCGGCTGGCGAGGGTTGTAATGAGTGGGGGCAACTAAAAGTCGTGACCAGGCTCAGTCCTGCAGCTTGTGCTCTGAAGTGGTAACCGGTAATTGTGGACCCATCTGGTCAAGTCCATAATGAAATCAGATTTGAGCATATGGAATCATTTAGAGATTGGATTCATGCAAAAAAATCTTTTAAAAGGTTGTTGTCATGGGACTGCAGTATTTCACATAATCAGCTATGACTGAACAGTGAACACCAGTCAGTATTTTCTAGTTTCAGTAAACTACGGTCCCCTAACAAGAGCTTTTACCTAAAAAAAAAGACACAGATAGAAGCATCAAAAGCAACCAGAATTTTTAATTTTCGTCAGAAAACCCGCCTGGCCGATAATTGTGCACATTTTCGTTCTTGGCAAGGTGCTCATGCTCGCCTCTCATGCCGAGAGTACCGGGTTCGATTCCCGGTCGGTGCAGGCATGTTGGAATTTTTAGGGAATTTCCTGCCCCTGGTCATGTGGTAGGTAGGATGTAGCACCTAGTCTTCTCGGATACGGATGAAAAACTCGGATGGTCCGTGTGCACATTTCGCATTAAAGATAACTTGGCAGTTGGAGGTCGAGAAGGCCAGGCCTAACAAGGCCGCTGCCTGGGCAAAAAAAAACAAAAAAAAACAACACCCACCCCCCCCCCCCCCCCTGTCAGTAAAAAAAAAAAAGTATACAAAATACATATTCGGATACAACAAAACCGAGAACCAGAAAAAAAGAAAAGAGGTGCAAATGCCAAAGGCAGAGACCGTTCGAAAACAAAGATTTCAAAAGAACTTGGTCCCCGGTGACATAATTGCTGGTTCGAGAAATTGGGTCACCGTATTGGCCCTGCTTCTGAGAGTATGGTGGGTATTTATGAACATTTTCTCGGACATTTAACTCAATACAATGTCCTGGTGTCACAAAAAGGCCTCCCACACTTTGCAAATGAATAACAGACTTTGTTGATACATCCTATTTGCAACTACTGTAGATACGAGACTCATGCAATTCGTGCCAGTCATACAGTGGCGGACCCACATTTTTGGGACCCTGAAGTTTGAAGTGTTAGAGGGCCCCTTAGCAACCAACAACAATAGGGCAACATCCAAAATTCACGCATTAAAAATAGTTATTTCAGATCCTTTCCAGAATTGGGGGGGCCCTAAAGCTTAAGCTTCATTAGTTCATAGTAGATCCGCTACTGCATTCATACAATTACAAACAAAATGGTTGTCATTTTCAGAAGGAGAATTGGCTCTACTGGATCAAATCGGTCCAAGTAAGTAAACAATGTTTGCATATGACCGACTTTGTGTTCTTGATCTGTCAGTGAGGTAAGTGTGTTTTGGGGAGTGATTTGGTGCGAGATATTTTGACGTTCTGTAACCTTCCCCTCCCCCCGCCCAAAAGGCACTCACACACCCTCACTCAGTCTGGTTGCTGATTAGGTTGCCAATTTTCAATTATAATAACATTGATTTGCAGACTGGTGGACCGGTTGGTCGAATGTGTCCTAATTTGACATCAGAAATCCAATTTTGCTGTCCGATTTTTTTAGTCTTGCGGGACGGCGAAAGGACAGGTGAGTACAGGTGTTAAAGTCTGGGTGACAATTGGGCTGGTTTAATCTCTGGGCTCGGTCAGTCAATTGATCAAACAATCCAAAGTTAAGCCTCTTTCTAGTCCTCAAGCTGACTCGGTGTTTTTTTTTTCTTTTAGATAAACTGACCACTGGTATCCCCTGGGCTACCAATCCCCTCCTACTCCTTCCTTTTAAAATTACACTTTTCCCAAATTGTCTCCTTGAGTCAATTTAGAAAATCTCTCTCTCTCTCCCTGTCTCTCTCTTTCTTTCCATTTATCTATCTACCCTGTCTCTGTCTCACTCTTTCCCCCTCTCTCTTCCTCTCTTTCACCTTCTGTCTCTCTCCCTCTCTCTTTTCTTCTCTCTCTCTTCCTCTTCCCCCCGTCTATTCTCTTTCTCACTCACCCTCCAATCATTCGTTTCTCCTGTCACTCACCACCTATTCAACTACACCAAGACAGAAACATTATTTCCCTCGGGACGACAGCAGATAATGTGTAAAGGATGAAGGAGCGTTTTCCCTGTCCCAAGTGACGCCTTGGTGACGGCAGGGCTTGGGCATCGACTGTAGTAGCGTTTGGGGGGGGGGGCGGTCGAAAAGTGAAGGATTGATGGTTACAAGTGAAAAACAAAAAGAATTGTAACTGGGTCCATTGGTACATGTCTGAATGGATATTTTTAACGCAGTTAATGTCAGAGAGACAAATAGAAAGACAGACAGACAGACAGACAGACAGGTAGACAAACAGACAGACGGACAGGCAGGCAGATAGATAGATGGATAATTAGATAAATGAGAGACAGACAGATCGACAGACAGACAGATAGATAGATAATGTATAGACGGACGGACCGATAGATAGATAGATAGATAGATAGACAGACAGACAGAAAGACAGACAGACAGACAGACAGACAGATAAACAGATAGACAGATCGATCGATAGATAGATCGATAGATAGATAGATAGATCGATAGATAGATCGATAGATACATAGATCGATCGATCGATAGATACATAGATCGATCGATCGATCGATCCAAAGCTGAAGATTTGATCGTTAGAGGTAAAGATTAAAACTGTTGTTCTAACTGCGTCTATTTGTAGATCACTAAATGATGACTTTAAACACAGCCAAACAGACACACAGACAGACACCAGAAAAACAGAAAATTGTTTTTTTTTCTTTCAAATACACCAATTTGAACAAGAGACAGCAACAAGGAAAAACACGTTTTGATGAATGTGTCTGCTCAAGTCTGCAGTCACTCATTCTTTGTGGGTTTTTTTTCTCTTCGGTTTAAACCAAAATTGATGAGTACGTTTGAACTTATCAAAATGTTCTATTTTTAGTATTATTTTTTTTCCCCCATGAGAACAATGGACTGTAAATCTTTGGGCTCATTTGTCAAAGTGCAAAAAGAAGTGCTGGTCACTGTCAGGGGAAATAATTTTAAATTTCAACACAATTACTTTCTTTGATTTCTTTTCCCCCAAACACATTCATCACACTTAAATAAAACAGAAAAAAAAAATTTGCAGTCAGTCTAAAATAATGGGAACTTTTAGTTGCTGAATAAATCGATAGTTCAGCGTCCTCAAAAGTGTCTCAGCACGTGCTTTTCGCCGCATTTAAATTTGCAGACATCAAAGTGATAAGGACTTGTTTAGAAATTTGTCAGGATCGATTTTCTCAAAATAGACATTTTGTGACTTAAGTTTTTTAGCACTAGGGCCTTCAAATGGGTCACATTGATTAGTGGAAAAAAAATGATCAGCATTGTTTACCAACTCGGTAGCATTGTTGTCATGGAGATTTGGCATTTGCCAGGGAAAGGTAATTTGAATATAATCTGCCAACGATGACATGCCTTGTTTGTTTATTTGAATGTGTGTGTGTGTGCGTGTGTCTGTCTATTTGTCCGTTTCTCTGTCTGCCTGGCTGCTTGTTTGTTCTTCTGTCTGTTTGTCCGTCTCTCTGTCTGCCTGGCTACTTGTTTGTTCTTCTGTCTGTCGTTTTGTATGTTCCTATCTGTTACTATGTGTGTTTACATCTGTTCGTCCGTCTGTCTGTCTATCCCTTACTTTAAGCCACTCATGTTGAAATATTTATCATGTTATTCAAAGCGTTTGGAATTATGCGCATTTGATATTTAAAAAATTAGAAATATGCAAGAACTGATGTAATGTTATTGTCAAGAGATCATATTTCCTGATCAGTTTGATCATGTGACAAACATAGCATTTGGTACCAAGTTACACCTTTCTTTCAGAAAAACTGAAACGTTGGGCTCAGGGAGAAAGGGAGGTGGGTGGGGGAGGGGGGGTGCGTCTGTTTCCTCAACAGTTTTAAAAAAAAAAAATTCTTTTTTATGTGTTGATTTTTAGGGGTATGAGTTTTTTTTGCTAGCTCTCTGACCTTTCCTAAGAAGAAAAAAAAAAAGGTAACTCATCATGGCTTAACAGATAACTCTGGAATTCAAGTATCCAGTGACCTCTCTTGAGATAATGAAACATTCCTGGTTCAAGTTGCACTGCCCGGGCAATCTGTTTACTGGCAAGGACGTAGGCTTTAGTGGTAGGTTTAGCTAACTTTGCTTGGGTTCTCTTAGAATAAAATAATGTGGAAAAAATGGTCAACAGGTATAAATTTATAAAATGTCTCTTGCCTTTCCCCTCCTTCATTCAAATCATTGTAAAACATCTCCCAACTAGCTCCGTCCACATATAAAACAAAGAGAGCGAGCTTATGAAACAGCTACCCAGCTCAAATAACAATGTAATGTGATTTCTCAGATCTAAAAAGGCAATATATTTATATACATATTGTGACAAAATTCTTTGTAACTTTTAGTGCCCGGTGTGCCATATTTGAAACTTGCCACCTATTCTTCCATGCTCTATTTTATTTATTTATTTATTTATTTATATACTTATTTATTTGTTCATTTATCTATATATTTATTCATTTATTTATCTAGTTATGTATTCACTTACATATTTATTTCCTGTAAATTATCAACAAATAATTTTTCTATACGGATATCGTCGTTCGGGTCTCCTTCAATCTGTCCTGTTATCCTGCTATATTCTGTCTGTCGTCTTGCTTCTTCGTGGCACAATGTGATAGTTTTCGTGTCGAGGTGCTTTCTGTAAACTCAATTCATAATTCACAAGTTCGGGCACTAGAAAGGGTAAAGAAGTCAAATATCTTGCTTGTATGAACAGAGGGGAAATGCGATAGAACTATTTTCTCTTGAGTGTGACCACTCTCAGGGATATGCTGTATTTTACATGTATTGTGAAAGTCAGGATGATGGTAAGAAGGAAGGAGGTTAATGTAAATGAGGGAGTGGACAAAAAGAGTTAACGAGTGAGGGAAAAAGGAGTTGATTTATATTGGGAGTGTGGAGAATGGAAATTAACGTCGATGAGGGGAGTGGAGAAAGAGAGTAAACTTAGACGAGGGAATTGAGAAAGGGGACCAGCTTAGACTTAGAGCGTGTGGAGAAAGAGAAGAAACTTCACAATACCAAATGCCAGGAAAACATAAACCACCGCTCACCCTCCCCCCAGCACGATGCCGTACCGATGCATTTTTAGCTGACATTTGACTGGTATCACGCCGATCGGTGACTCCAGCACACACCACCTGTTGTAGGACTGTATCTATCTGTCTCTGGCCCTGCTAGGGTTACTGTTGTGATCTTTTTCTAAGGACTGACCGGGCCTGTAAACATGAGGGGGAAAACGTTAGAAGAGGAGGGAGATAGAAAGAAAAAGAATGACAAAACAACAATAACAAAAATTCGACAGATAGAAAATTAATCAGAGAAAAGATGAGGCGTTTAAAAGTGTAACTGTGTCTCGTTAGTGCTCAGAAAAGTGGGAATGAAAGAAAGAAGAAAACCTGGAGGGTGTATCGAACCGGAGACCTCAGCTACAGCACCAACCGCCTTGGCCGGGAACATAACTGACATGCTTTAACCATCACTCCGAAAATAAACGGGAGAGACGATTGCAGCCAAATTATCAAGTGGTGTCTCTTTCGGACTTGAGAATTCGTGGGCGTGGCTTCTGGTTATCTTGATTTGAAAAATATACAATAGAACAAGAATGATTTGGACGAGAGGTACATTTCTTGGAAAAAGCGTAGATCTGTCCTTGGAAACCATCAACAAAGATAAAATATTATCTCATTCTCCTGAGCAGTCTTTCTGCCTACTTATTCAGTGTGTGAAAGCCAGAATTTCATCAGTCATAAAATTGATACGGAACTATTTAATTCTAGTTGTGAAATTTAAATTGATGAAGCTATGAATACCAAATTTAATGTAAATAAAGGACTCAGATAGACCGTGAAAGGAGCAAAGTAACCTTTAGCATGCCGGCACCCCTTAAACCCCAAACTTAAACTCAAACTCAAATAGCGTGTCTGCCTAATTCATAAAATTGTTAGTAGTAAATGCTAACTTTCCATTTCTCCATATTACTGACATATACACCGAAGTCTGCAGATAGAAGCTCGTCTCTTACTTTTCCTTTTATTTTCAAGCCATTCCGGGCACACCTCGGCCCCCACGTCCTCTTAGAATGGCAAGGTTCCCTTCCATTAACTTTTGAGAAGCTGATGATTGTAGTTTCATGTGCTCATTTAAATTAGAGATACGGCTTTTTTCTTTTTATTAATAAATTACACACCGAATCCGCTTGATATTTTGACACGCAGTGGAAAAGGCCTGCCGAAATCTCTAGTGTGTAACTCAGTTCAGCCTAAAAGTGGAGATAGAACTAAATGTAAAATAGACATCTCTTGATTAATTTCCTGGGTCATTAAAAATAGTATGGAAAAATATTCAGCATCTGAATTTAGGGGGAGACAGTTTACTTTGTCAGAAGTAGATTTCATAGATCAAATTTATATAATTACACTATAACGGAACTGGAGGGTGAACATGTAAGGACAATCATGATATTTCTTGTGTTGCCATAATTTTTAACGATTAATTACGTGGACACATTAATTTGGACAAAATTCAGTCAGTCTAATATTACCTGCGTGTATTTAAGATTTTTCTAGCCGCACAAAAGAGATGCATTTTCGTCGAGTGAAATCGAATAATGAGAATTTCGTTCCTAGCCTCTCTTTACACATTGCTGGTCGAATATATAACTTGATCCCATCTTGTAGTCGGCAAACGAATTGTGCTGTAACAGTAAGTTCTATCAGTCTTTGCATCGAATCCAAGTGCCGTTATTTATGTGACCTAGATCTAGATATTCGTTTTGGACTTGGTGCAAGAAATTGGTCAGATTCATCTTGCTCGGGTTGGCTCGATACATATAATTAATAAGAAATACTATGACTCAAATTGATGTATCCTGAAAGCTTGACACCAATAGTACAAATTCTACCCATATACTCCAAATTGCCAAAGCATACCCCCCCCCCCCCCCGGCCAACCTACTTGGTTCCCCCAGCTCCAAATTGAACAAATAAAAATGGAAACGTGTTTCATTCCGGACAATTTATGGTTTCAAGTCGTTCAGTGAAACCGCACCAACAGCATGCATGCCCAGATAGGTCAACTTTGATGCAAAAAATCAATTAGGATTGTGTCTGCTGGGAAGAGTAGAGAGGGTGGGGAGAGGATGTATCGGCGACGATAGTCGACATTTCGCCCGCGTAGCCTACATGATGAAATGGTCTAGTCTGAGTATGTGGAACGACAACGCCGTTTGAGAATGGGGCACCAGGGAATAGCCTGGATGACGTGAGCTGTCTGTTATTTCCATTTAACTCAACGGTTCTAAAAAATTATTAACTTTTTTTTATTGCAGACACGTGTGATGTCCTAGTGACAATGGCCTAGGCTACTCGTTTTCCTATTGTTATCCAGGGCAACTCCATGTATTTCGTTGTTAGTTCCATCGTAGAAGGGGCACTTTGCTTGTATTCTCTACAGTTAAATAGGTACCTTCAATAAGACAAATGGAATGTCACTGGTCACAGTAAGTTATATTACAGCCTGCCCTTGCTGTTAATGCGAGGAAAACTGCTTCTAAAAGACACCCCAGAGATGTACCCAAATCTATGTGTGTGGCTTGACTTCGCAAAAGAAGATCTAGGGAAGGATTGTAGAGCCACCTCTGGTGCAGGCACGCTGGTGATGGTGAGGCCTACCCGAGACAGGCATACTCTGCCACAGCGACTGCAGGAGAAAGTCAGGTCTAGGGTGGATTTTGGATGCTTTCGTCGCATCCTTTTCTTGGTTGCTCTGGCCTGTAAGATGATTTCAAACTTGGCAGAAACCTGCACTGTCGTTATTCTCCACACATCGTGGTCAGCTGCCAGCTCTGACCACTGGCTTTGATTAGATCTACATTCCTCTATAACGGCCTCTTTTCCTCACCGTCCACTCTGATTCATTTCACTGTCTTTATCTACAAACTTCAGTCAATGGTTTATTTGACTAATAAGAGCCCTCGACCTGGATGGGCACTCGCTGATTTTGATCGCCGACTAGTTGGATAGTGACGTCACAACACTGAGTTTCAGTGAGATCTGCTACCAGTTGGCTGGTGCCCGGGGTCTGTTTAAAACTAATATCGTGACGCCACCATCCAACTATTTGGCCCGATGAAAATCGGGCACATCCAGGCTTTAAGTTTAAGAATCGCTGATGGTACGGCTGTGCACGTGGAATATGTTTCCAGGAATGGGTGTCACTGCGTGAACACGACAATGCAGATCTGCCTTGATTAAACTTGGAGAAACGGAACTTGCACCCTCCCTCCCCTCCCCCCCCCCACCCCACCCCACCCCGTCCCTCCTGTCTCTCTCTCCTTCCTCATCCTTTTTTTTTTTTAATGCGACAAAAAAAAATTTTTCTGCTGGTCCTTGAATGGCAAAAGAAAAAAAAAAAAAAACCTGATATGAGATGTAGGCTATTTCTGGAACAGGCGTGCGTAGTTCTATGAATAATGCATTAAATTTTGCATATTACTTGCCTGACAATTTTGCAGACACTGGAAAAAAACATGGACCAGGCTTTACAGGATTGGTGTTGTGTGTGTGTGTGTGGAGGTGGGTGAGAGTGGAGGGGAGATAAGGGAGATAACTTTTCAAGATTTTCCACCACCTGAATTTGATCTGCACTGGATGGAATGTGTTCCGTGGGATGGATATTATCTGTTTCCTTTAAACACTGAGGGAGAGGGCTTTTTTCTAACGCTCAGGCCTAATATCGCTTTCAGCAAATGGCATTCAGTGATCAAGTTCTGATGGCAGGTGGTAGTGTGGAAAAGACACTACAGAACCATCATCATACTGTAATGAAGCTAGAGGGTGAACATGTAAGCACCTAAAACTTTGTGACCACAAATTATGAAACTTTGTGTGCTGCCCCAATTTCTGATGATAAATTTCGTGGATACATCCATTTTTGGCCAAAATTCAGTTTTCGTTATTGAATCACTCAAAATAGAGACATATTTTTCACAGGGCACAATCGAAAAGTGTAATGGGAAATGTCGTTCTTCATCTCTCTTTATGCTTAGAGCAGAGAATGGGCCCGGTTAATCTTGCTCGGGTTAGCCAGTGGGATAAAAATAAATGTAGAGAGACCAGTAAGGTTGCAGCAGGACGCAAAATACAGTTAAAATGACAACAAACAAACAAACAAAAGTTGTATTTTGTTGGTTTTTTTTTCATTTCTATTCTTTTGTGAATTATTGTAACATTTTTGTATCGTTTTCGATTATTTCCAAAGCAGGGCGTTACAGGTTCGAACTCTTCATTTGTTCCCTACTGTTTCAACCAATGAATGACCTAATGAGGTAAATCCCCTGCATCTGTCCTATCATTGCTGTGATATTCTATCTATTGTCTTGCTTCTTCCTAGCACAGTATGGCCGCTATCGTGTCCACATGCTCTCTCCAAACTCAAACTCCGACTGTTTCCATTGAATTCATCCTTAGCCGTTAAACATGTCATTTTTTCCCAATCGGCTCTTGCGACTTAATGACTGGCGAGGGAAATGGGTCACAAAAATAACGTATGCTCGCAATTAAATCTGTTCTTTTGCTGTCTATCTATCTATCTTTCTATCTATCTATCTGTCTGTCTGTCTGTCTGTCTGTCTGTCTGTCTGTCTGTCAATCCGACCGTCTGTCCCTTCCTCCCTCCCTCCCTCCCTCCCTCCGTCCGTCCCTCCGTCCGTCCGGCCGGCAGTCAGACAGCTATCCATCCATCCATACGTCCATCCATCCATCCATCATCCATCCATCCATCATCCATCCATCCATCCATCCATCCATCCATCCATCCATCCATCCATCCATCCATCCATCCATCCATCCATATCTATCTAACTATCTATCTATCTACCTACCTACCTACCTGTCTATCTATCTATCTATCTATCTATCTATCTATCTATCTATCTATCTATCTATCTATCTATCTATCTATCTATCTATCTATCTATCTATCTATCTATCTATCTATCTATCTATCTATCTATCTATCTATCTATCTATCTATCTATCTATCTATCCGGCTGTTTATGTGTCGGTCCATCCGTCCGTCCCTCTTTCCGTCTGTATATCTGTCTGTTGCCTGTCTGTCTGTCTGTCTGTTATTCTATCTGTCTATCCAAGGGCTTCTTTGTTGCCAGAAATGCCCCCATGACCAACATATTGGAGTTTTCCCTTGAATGGCCGTCTCTAAGTTTGCACGCTTAACGACGTACAAATTTCTGAGTCTGAGAATCTCAGTGTCCTTGCGTGATGTTTGGTAGCGTGTGGTCGTATTGCTGGAATAGGCAATTTATATTTTCTGAGGCATTAAATTGAATTTTACTGTAAAACGGAGACCCACTCAAGACTGGACTGACTTGTCGTGTGTGAGTTAAGCATTTTCACAAAGTGAGTGAGCGATATTGTGTCTTTGTCTGGGAATGATTTGAACAGCACGGGTTAAATACGAAAGTGGACATATGTCTGTTCCAGTTCTTTGTTGCAGTCTAATGCTCGGCCCACACTAATCAATTTTGATTGGCCGACTAATTGGATGGCGAGGCGATGACCTACATCAGTGACATCTCTCGCACCAACCAACTACTTTTCTTCTCATTGAAACTCAATAGCGTGACATCACCAACCAACTAAATTGCCGATAAACTAGGGACATTTCTGACAATGAAGGAACCCTATAGAGACAGACAGACAGACAAAATTACAGATTTTAGCCATCTACACTGCGTAGAATCTCGCGTAGTCACAGTATTTAATAGCAAATCAATTATTCATTTAGCAGCCTAAGGTAGACAGTACGATCTATAATTAACATACAGTGGCGTCCAGAAAGAGGGGTGGGGTGGCGACGGTCCGGACATCTGTTTCAGGTGGCATCCAATCAAAGAGTGAAATTAAAATGAAGTTTTCGAAAATTTGAAATTATTGCTATTAATTTCATAGCATAATTTACCTTACAGTCCCATAAGCCCGTGTAAATGTGGATTCGTGTTTTAATAATTAGTGAGACCAGAGTAGAGAACCTGTTACATACTGTGCCTAATAAATAATAATAATAATAATGGATGGCATTTATATAGCGCATATTCATTTAAAATGCTCTATGCGCTTTACAGAAGCAACATGTCAACCACAGAGCAGAATGGAGCGCAGAATCTAATGCTGATTAGAATAATGTAAAGTAGCGGTAAATCTATGGTCACTGCCGAGTTTGCTTAAATTCACACAGTCTGCTTGCCACACCCACAAGTGTATTTCGTTTGTTTCTAATTTAACATGTTTTCCTTTCTTACCTTTCTGAGAATTAGGACATACACAGTCAAAGAGTTGACCCCTGCCATCACCAAACCTCGGCACGCCTCTGTAACTATAATAAATGCTATCTGCGTTGCGTCCTGGTAAATTTGTCACTGCGTTTATTGGCAACGTGATGAAAGAGGGAGACATCACATGTAAACACATACATAGTGAATGATGCAGGAATTACCTGTTAGAAGGGAGGGAGGGGGGAATATCGTCTACCCCTCCCTTTCCTCACCTTTACCATATTGTCACCCCCTTTGGCCGCCTGGCTTGATCTTCTCTGCCTGTTCATTAGTGTTGCTTATCCCTCACCCCTATCTATCCGTCTGTCTGTCTGTCCATCTATTTATCTATCAACAATAATATAATGCTAGCAAAATAAATGTTTTTGACAACAGTTTTCATAAAGACAGCTGTTCACTTAAGTACATCACAGACATTGTCCAAGAGAACAGACCGGCGAAACCTGCCATCTCTTTGACGGATCGGACACGACCTGAACGCCGTGGTGACCTAGACATCCAGACTAATGAACGGGTCCAGTCGACCAGTCGATACGTCGTGAGGCCTATCACTTTCTTTATTCAATCACGACTGTGGCACTGTGGAAAGAATGGGCAACGCTGGATTATCACAATAACTGGATTATTGGATGGTTCACATTTGCGGAGATCTTGAGTCGTTACATCTTGTCATGAAGTTACCCAAACCCTATAGTTTAGAAAGACATGGGGTGCCCCCCCCCCCCCCTTTTACCCCTATTAAGCCCGGCATTCGGTCTCGGCGAGCAAAATCAGCCAACTAATTGAGTGGTGACGTCACGACATTGAGTTTCAATGAAACCTGGTGGTGCTGCCATACTAGTTGGATCTTAACGAAACTGAATGTGGTACCGCCGCCACCCAACTCGTCGGCCGACCAAAATCGTCCAATGCGTGCCTAGGCTGAGATGAAGCCTTTTCCATCTTTAACTGAAACCAGGTGGTATAATTATAAGCTTCTACAGAAGTGTCTGAACTTTCAAATAACACTAGGGATGTGCCATAATTCTGGTATTCCTTCTTCATTGCATGACAAACGGATGATTTTTCTAAGTCAAATTTCACGTTTTCAATCCAGAGTTTCTTGTTGAGACCTAGGAAATAATTAAAACCAATGTTCGCAGGTCTCAGACATCGTGAATGATTACTAATAAAACCCGATCTATCACAGTCTTTGTATCGTACGCGACCGGGGGGAGGGGGAGGGGGAGGGGATGAATGTACAAAATTATATTGTACTGTATCATAAATAGAATTTGTGAGCTAGCATTTATCCATTTTTTGTATTTTTTTTTTTTTTCCAATTCTTTGCAAATATACCAAAAATAGGCTGTTCAAGTATCATATATGGAAGCTAGTCTTCATCTCTTGGTGTAGACTGCAGACTGAAATATTTTCATACATGCGGATATCAACTAAATTAAGCTGATGGTATAAATGGAATTTGTAAGTTAGCGTTCCCCGACTTGTGTAGATTTCTTTATTCCTGTCCAAGCAAGATAAGCTGTTAGGGTAGCATAAATAGAATTTCTGAGTTAGCTTTCATCCATCCTTGTATATATACAAAAATGATCTATTCCTGTATCGTAAATAGAATTTGTGAGCCAGTTCGTATCTATTTCTGTAGATGCATACAAAAATAAGCTGCTCTTGTGTCATAAATGAATTTTGGGAGTCAGCCTTTACCTGTTTTTGTAAAACTTTTCCAGCCAAACTAATCCTCTGGAACTTGTTCTTCGCTTCACTGAGTCTTTTCACATCTAGAAAGAAAGAAAGGAACAAATTGCAATAATGTCTTCAATTAACCTTATTGTGGCCGGGTTCTCTGACATTGCAGGTGCTGTACTTAATGCAATGGTGGCAATGTCGACGTCTCCAATCGCCAGCCCCCGAGCAAATTCTGCCTTCATCACCGGGAACAAAAGAGGTGAAAATTGGCCCAGTGTTATTATATTACTGCACACTTAGCTTGCCACCCGGAAGGAGAAAATTGCCCCGGGCAAGACAGACAAGTTCCGGTATTGTAGCACGCCAGGACCGGAAAATGGTGAAGAGGGTGGTGATAAGAGGAGGTAATTTATAAGACAAGGGGATTTCTCAATCAGATAGAATGACCGGCCTTGTTCAAAATATTGTTGACCCAAAGGCAAGGGAAGCGACATGGTTCGTTATCGCTGAACTTATTGTAGTAGTCACCCTTAGCGTCATTAATTGTATATTTAGAGCTCAATGCGTAAAATATAATCCTAGACACAGGATATTGAGATGAATCAATTCCTCATAATATTATTCCATCCGTCGTCTTGTGCGCGAATCATCGATGTCAACAGTGCAACAAATCACACCACACCCCTTCGTAACTGATCGAAAAAGAATAGAACTCGCCGTATTTATTCGCGAGCAATTTGTGGACAAATAGTGGAAGAAGGAATGATTCGTCTGGGTATTCTGTGTCTCGGATATAATACTACTACTACTACTGAAAATACATGGCATTTGTATAGCGCTCCATCCCGTTGATGGCGAGGCTTTAAGCGCTTTGCACCGTTTATGTTATCATAATATCCATAATCAATGTGTGAAAAGCAAACTAACAGCTCTTCTGGGGCTAAGAAGAAGATAGGGAAGAAAACATCGCAAGGGACAGGCAGAAAACAAGAAGCAATAACAGAAACATCAGGAAAAACCAAAACAACAAGAAAAGAGGCCAAACCCCAAATCAGAGAGTGAAAAGATGACTCTTCAGCCGATGGTTGAAAGTCACAGAAGAATGCATTTAAGCTCTAAAGAAGCCCCCCCCCCCCACCCCCCAACCAGTCCCCTCACGTTCGCTTTTCATTCATTGGAGACTCCCCCCCCCCCTCTCCCCGCGCTCCCGATCTTCAGTTAACGTCAGTTAAGTGTCAGTCAACCCGGAAGCTGTGCTTCCTGTCATTGAGTGATGTAAAAACAACCATCAATAGCTATTACATAGGGATTTAGTATCAAAACGTGGCGCCGGCTTCAAAGAGATTCGTGATTTACTCTGGATGCCTTGGTTAAGAATGTAGATCAACGGGAGGCTATTCTTTAGGGGTCTTCTTAGCTCACTGCCTGTGGCGTGTCGCTATTGTAATAACCTTGAGTAAATACCACAATCGTTGACGTGAACTAAGGCATACAGTGAAGTATGTGAGAGTAGTTAGTCTACATCTTCATTTATGGACTGTCAGGAGTTCTGGGTTAAAATATTAGGCTTAGACGACAATAGTACCGTTAAAAAAGTTTATAGCAGATTATTATCAGCCACAGAAAACTACACAAGTACAATTAACTGGGCTTCACTGACAAAGAAAATACTGTTATTAACTTGCAAAAAATTCAAAGATATAAGGAAACAGTTTTTACCGTCTTGGCTACTTGTTAGACCAAGCATGTTTAAGCTTATACATTTTCTGTCGTCGATGCACGATAGAGAACTACATTCGTTTGCACTGTTTTGCCATAATGTTCTAAACGAATACAATAATGTCGCTTTGTGACTTCTCCTGGCGAAGTCTGAAAACTAAATTCACCTTCGAGTGAAAGAATAAATTATAGTGATATTTTCAATTGTAGTAAATTTACAACAGATAAAGGTGAGGAGAGATCGGTTATGTAGGGGGGGGGGGGAATTGAAAATGATGACAGTTGCTGGCAATTAAAAGCTGTATTTGACTGTATACTACAATAAGTAAGTGTATAAATGCTGCAGGGAGCGGAGAGAGTGAACGATCATGCATTTTGTCTGTTTGTTTGTTTGTTTGTTTAATGTTTTCTAAGATTGTTCAGATGATTCTTGTGTGTTTTTGAATTGGCCGCCAGGCCTATAATAAACTAAACTTGAACTTGAACTTATTCCTGTCTTTTTGCTTCACTGCCCTGTGTTGTGATCTTTGTAGTAAAGAAAAAGAGTATAAAGAATGTGTGGCTGCCGCTTGCATCTGCGACAAGAGAGAGAGAGTGGGACAGGCGGGTGGGGGGGGGGGGGGGAAAGAAACAACAAGAAACAGAGAAAGAGCCTAAAGAGAACCGAGTGAAAGAGGGAGAAATAATGAAAGATGAAGTAAAGTGAGAGAGTGAAAGAGAAAGAGGAAGACAGAGAGGAAGAGAAAGAGAGAGAGACAGACAGAGAACTAGACATAAAGAAGAGAGAGAAAGAGAGAGAGACAGACAGGGAAATAGAAATACAGGAGAGAGAGAGAGAGAGAGAGAGACAGAGAGAGAGAGAGAGAGAGAGTGAAAGGGAAAGAGAGAGAGGGGAGAGAGAGAGAGAGAGACAGAGAACTCGAAGTACAGGAAGAGACTGACAGACAGACACAGAGACGGACAGAAAGAGAAAGACAGAGAGGAGAGAAAGGGGTGGAGTCAGAAACAGAGAGAGAGAGACGCAGAGAGAGAGAGAGAGAGAAAGAAAGAGAGACAATGAGACAGAGAGACAGAAAGAGAGACACAGAGAGAGCGACAGAGCGAGAGAGAGGGAGACAGAGAAAGACACACACACACACAGACACACACACACAGACACACACACACAGAGCGAGAGAAAGAGAGACAGAGAGAAAGGAAGAGAGAGAGAGAGACAGAGAAAGAGAGAGAAAGAAAGAGGGAGAGAAACATCGCACGTGAAAAACGACATTCTTTCCTGTCCGAGGACTGTACATTCTGAGAGGTCAAAGACATGTCCACAGAAAAACTCAAACAAACAAACGAGCAAAAGAACTGGGAATCTGTGCGAGTTTCAAAGGAAACAACCAGTGTATTCCACAACAACAACACTGAGCTAAATTGCGACGGTAAAAAAAACAAAAAAACAACAACTTGGAATAAGTGACAATGGAACTTTTACAGAAAACAATCCCAGTAATGCAAAACTCGGCATAAAAACTTGAAATAAGCATCACTTTTAAAGAAACAACCAATGAAATCCATCAAAATTCAACTTTGATCTATTGCTACAGCAATCACACAGGGCAAATTGGCGGTGAACAGTTGAAAAAACGTGTTTGCATCAAACGCTATCTCTGAACTTTTCACCTCGCTGATTTTCATGTCACGGTTCAGGACTTGAACTTTGAAACAGTGTGATCTACGTCAATATTGAATGGAAGCAAACATGAATTGGTCACGTACTCCGAACTCCTCGGTAAGAGTCCCCCATTACTTCGAGCGGCAATAATTCTGATCTCACATTCCGGTTTCATTAGATAGCGACCTTGGTTCTTGCTTGTTCCAACTCCACTTTGTTGCACAACTGAGAAATTCGACGGCTCTGGTTTTACGATAAGGAGTTAGAACAAATCGGAACAATGAAACAGCTTGATAAGTGCCAGAACGCATTTTAAACAAGTATCAAAGTGCGCATTTGTCGTACCTCTTCTACATACTAAAAGATCTCCAGTTTTTCACATAAAATGGAGATAGAGTAAAAAGAACTAAAGGCGTTGGGGCTGTAACTTGTCATTCCGATACGCACCGTAACTTGTAACGAACTGTAACTTGTCATTCCGATACGCACCCCAGGGGAATTTTTTTTTTCGCATACAAGTTCAGATTTTAGATTTCAGACACAAGTAACCACTAATGGCATTTCAAATGTTGCACATTTTTTAGTTTTAATTATATTTTTTTTAAATGATAGTAAATGGTGCGCCAGACTGAAAATTTGATTTGCTCACACAACGGAAAGGACAGATTTTGTATGCAAACGCAAAAAACAAAACACAAAAAATTGGACTTCTTAGGAAAAGAAACATGGGCGTGGCACATGTTGTAAAGTAAGGGAAAAACAATATTTACAGGGAATGTGGACAGTTGCTATGTGAACGCATTTTATTTTGCATAAGAACACATCAAAACATATATAGATTTTTTCCCACGGGAGTGAGTTGGAAGTGGGTTCTTTTGTCCCCCACTCCACCCCCCCCCCCCAAAGTGAGTTCTCCGCCCCCCCCCCCCCCCATGGTGTTTGGAAGTGTATTTGAAAGTTCCGATGGTTCCTTAAACTGGGCGATGGGGCAGAAAACCCAAGCTTGCCTCTGCATGAAGTTTCGTTAGGCATCCCGTGGGAAAAAATCTATATAATTATGTTTTGATGTGTTCTTGTGCAAAATAAAATGCGTTCACATGGCAACTGTCCACATGTTCTTCTGAACATTATACGAATATAATTTCTATCTTCAAGTTTATTCGTCCACCGTAAACTACATTTTAAAAATAAATTTCAGTGAAAACCGCATGTTTCTAGCTTTTGTAGTTATTTCAGAGTTCCGGGCGTAAATTTTGCAACTCGCTTTTATAACATCGGCCAATTGAGGCTCCCGGTGTTGTCTCGGATAAACCTGTTTCCGCCCTTCACTCCTCTCCGGGTACACCCCTCTTTCTATCCCTATTCCTCCTCCCTTCTCCTCCTCTCTCTCTCAAAAGCAGCCTCCCATGAGCATTAGTGCGCCACTCACGCCAGTCCTAAGAAGTAAAAGTGCACCGAATAAATCACTCCTGAAAGACAGACAAACAAAAAGCCGAAAATGGACAACATGCGAGGACGAAATGAATCAAGAACAACTTTTTTTTTTTTTAAACAGACACTTTAGTATCGTATTGTCAACGGTCGTTTGATGATCTTAGTATCAGATGTATGAATACGTTGAAGCTTTATACGTATAGCGGTTTGGTCAGTAACTAGTGCCAAGCGACGGCAAATCCTGAAGTATTATACAGTATTGATGATAACAGATCCAGTTGTGTTCAGTGCGCCCTACGCCGTTAGTACAATAAGGTGCGTAATGCAATACCTGACCTCTGTCTGACACGATCTGTCACTAAGGCACAGAACAGCCTCCCTGATACAGTGATAGCATCGACCAGTGATTTCATCAAAGGGAATTCTCTAGCGCGGAAAATAATTTCATTCAGGACTGGGTTTCATTACTTCCATCATGATGGACCGTGAGCGCTAATCTCTCTGAATGAGAAATTACGTAGCAAGGTCACTTTCGCCCAGTGGTTCCCGAAGAGGGATCCGCGGAGACCCCAGGGTTACATTAGCCTAATTAGGGAGTTCCGCGAAGGCTGCCCAAACTTGCTGAATAATAATTAATAATAATGCCATTCATGGGGTACATTTATATTGGTCCTCAAAGTGGACCTACAGCGCTCTGCAATGAAATAGTAAGTCATCTCTCTGTCTCTCTATCTTCTCAGTCTCTCTCTCTCTCTCTCTCTCGCTCCCCCTCCCACTCCCCTCTCTCTGGCTCCCCTTCCCTCTCTCTGTCTCTTCCCCTCTCTCACGTTCTCTCTCTATCTCCCCTCTCTCGCTTTCCCCCCTCTCTTCTCCCTCTCTCCCCCCCTCTCTCTCTGTTCCTCTATCTCTCTCTCTCTCTCCCTCAGTCTGCCCCCCTTTCTCTCTCTCTCTTTCCCCCTGGCTCACCATCACGATCACTCCCTCTCATGTACTCACCCAGCCATATACTTTCAAGCCGTTAAAACACACACAATGGTCAAGGAAGACAACATCAGTCACTCAACAGATGCTATGTCATAACACATGAGCCATTCCACAGAAGCCGATGAATTCGGAATTACCCGTGTCACAAAGCGCAGGTGCAGACAATGGACTGCAAATGCGGTTTGCAACCTTGGGATGTTCCGGCCTATGAGTGACTACAACACACCAATGGAAACAATTGCTTTACAGTTATACACACAATAAATTTATTGGGACACGTGGGATGGGGTCTTAATTAATGTTAGTAGAATAGTCTAAGTAACATGACAGAAAGGATGGACAAATATTCCAATCAGATATTATAGTGTCAGTGATCCAAAGATAATAAATGTGACAACAATAACCTAAACTAACTACCCTGAAAGAAAAGGTTTCTGATTGACGCAATGAAATGACAATAAAATGGATTATAATATGTTACGCTAAAACACAGATAAAAAGGTGGATGTTTATCTCACCGACTCTGCAATTAGTGAACGTTTCACACAGGATATATCCACACTCTTCCAATAATTGCTCTAAGCAAAATGTTACTAAAACGTCCTATATCTTGAATCTGTGAACTTGACGATGATGGTCCTAAACCGAAGAATGTCTGGTCTCTTGGGAAACTGGACTCCACAAAGATATTAGATAATGTTCTCTTAAATTCACTCAGGTTACACTGTCACTACTGTTCTGGGCACAGCTACAGGATACACTCAATTACAAATATGTCCTTACTCCACATAAAAAGCAGTGTTCACATCCACAAGATGGCTACTAGTACTATGAATTATATAACTAATGTCCCGATAAGGCTCTGGTCACAGTCACAGGATACACAACAGGATCGAAATGTCCTAAAAATATGCACAGGATACTTTAAAACAGGTGGTTACTTTATGGTCTTGGCCTCCAGCCTTCCCGCTGTTCTGCACAATTCACAGAAACGCCGGGTACAGTACTCTACACGCGGACAGAAGCCTGCCTGGTCACGCTGAGACTTACAGGTCTAACACTGCCACATGAAGCGAGTACAACACTGGAAATTAATGAGTTCCTTAAGAACTTAAGATATGTGCAACATATGCACCGCGTACATGAGCAAACTTTAACTTTAAGCTTAGACTCACACGCCGCTCTAACCGAGCTTATTTCATGCTTTGACAAAGCAAGAAATGATAATAGTAATTTACTATGACTAAGTCCTACGCGGACTTGAAAGTCATAAACGCTCTATACACGAGCTAACTTAACACATCGTATAGGCTATGTTAATATACGTCTGTGTTCTACAATAAGAACGACAGACAGGTACACCACTCTACGTGAGCAGGACCTCACTCCACACGAGCGAAATTTTAATACAGGCCTTACAAGGCACTGTTAATACACGCCTGAATTCTAACAGGCAGGTACACTGCTTCGCACGAGCAGGACCTCGCCGTGAGTCTATCACAAGCGGACTGACGACTCCAGATTTGCTCTGGAATATATACAGAAACTCAAAATTACAGAAAATTGCAGAGGGGAAAACTGGGAGGTTCTACCTAGCTCAAATTCGTGAGCCATAAAAACGTGCACAAAGATTCTACGGTGGCCAAACTCGGACGCTGGGGTATTAGGTGGACGGGTCAGAGACAATTGCTCCACCCGCAGGTAGCCTGAGACATAACTTCGAACAATAGATCAGGAAGGTGGACCGATCGAACGGGCAAGTGGACGGTCATTACGCGGCATTTCGTTACAACCCCACATAGACCTAAGCACAACAAAAGCATCCGCTGTCTGCCTGCATTGACGGGACGAACAACAACAACAACAACAACAACAACAACTGGCGTCATGTTTTGTCCTTGCGGGTAGTTGGTGGGCGCTTTTGGCATACTAGGGTCTCCTTCTGTCCTATCATTCTGTCAGATTCTGTCCATCGTCTTGCTTCTGCACAGTACACTGTGACTGTCACAGACTAATAAATTAACCAGACTGGAAAACCGAGCTTCGGGCCGTGTCGTATATTACGGAATTTTCCGAGCGACGGTCGTATAACCAACATGGCCGCCGCTCGGGAAATTCCGATTCTAGTTCTATCTGCAGCAGAAATTTCTTTTTATTTGACAAGATTGGTTGTGCATGTATTAATTTCTTGGTGCGGAACCAAACTTCCGCGTTCAGTAGGCGCGTCAAAATGGTGTCATTCAACATTGTAGCTATGCTGTAGCGTCGGTCGTTACCGTAAACCTAATGTGGCGGATGGTTCATGACCTTTCGCTGTTTTGTGACGTCACACAATGGGATCATCCAGTCTGGGTATTTAATATTAGTCTGTGGTGACTGTTACTGTTAGTGTTAAGTGTTACCGTGTCGCTGTGCTTTCTCAAAATTCAAACTCAAACTCCCTCAACCCTTTGTGAAGCCATTTGACATAACATTTGCGCAATAAAATCATAATCATGCTGAAATTTCTGGTCATGTGAACTATTATTATTAAACAGCACTATTAAAAGGCACCTACAAAAAGTTGGCATCTATTGAAACACAGCCGCTGGTGTAACCCACCTACCCATTTTCTCCCCCCCCCCCCCTTCCCCATTAAAAAAAAATATTCGGTTCATTATAATTTATTTTGCGTAAATCAATCGGTGAATTGTTGCATATTTGTAGGCACCTCTCCACCCCCCCCCCCCCCCAAACGCCGTCCTTTTCCTTTCTTTTCATTTTTTTCTAATTACAAAAAAAAGAAGGAAAAGAAAAACGATAATTGCAGCAAAAACTTTGCTCTTCCACCTTCTGGCTCCTTTTTTTGGCCTGAACATTTCCCCGTTCATTGATCAGAATCCCCCAACCGCAGCCAGCAGCAAGTCTATTCATAGAATGAAAATGACACTGAAGAAGGCCCTGGAGCCAGCTCAGTGTCATAGAGGCTATTCTCAAAGTTACGCATATCAACGTTTTACATGATTTTTTTTTTTTTTTTGTCCACTCAGTTATGACATTTACTTATTTTTATGTATCATATTTATTTTTTTACATGCTTTCGCACATTGTAAAAACCAAATAATGAAATATATCAGCAAAATTCATAGGTATAAAAAAATGATACCGGTAGTATGTTTTTTTCCTATTTATATAGATTTTAGTGGTATATTGTCTATTGTCTGACAGCATTAAAAAAAAAAGGACTTAAGTAGATGTCATTAAAAACAAAATCTGAGGTTAAAAATTTATTTTTAAAAATGAAAAATAAGCTATAGGGGTATAAAAAAAAAAAATCTCGATTGGTAGGTAAAAAGTCCATTCGTGACCTGTACAGAACAGTTTCAGAACCTGTGGGTGAACAAAAATTGATTCCTGATCTATGTATGTATTTTTTTTTTTCATTAATTTCCTGTAAGTCTCGATATCTTTATATGGACAAGACGCTGAACTCCTCGGGAAAAATTCTCTTGGTCTGCAAGGTTTGATTCATTGCCTTTGCCGGGGGCAGTTTTTCGATTTCCAAATTGGATCAGAAAAATCACGTCACCCCAGAATATCTTTCAGTTTCACATAATTATAGTATACACGCTCATACGTAAACACACATACACTCTTATTATACAGGATAATTTGAAAGAAAAAAAAAAGTAAAAATAGGCATTTTTTTTCATATCATGGTGTCTGCTGCTGCTCCATATTGTTGCTATTTTCTGTCAGGCTGTGCTAAATTAGGCCCCTGGCGCACTAGGTAAAGTGTCTTTTGCTTCGGCATTGTGGATTGTGGAGTTGTGCCGGACCTGACGGACTAGTGAGATTGAAACTACACACATACACAGAATGAGAGAGAGAGGGAGACATAGAAAGAGAGTGAGCAAAAGAGAGAGAAAAAAAGTGAAAGAAAAGGAGAGAGGAGGAGAAAGAGAGAGAGAGAGAGGAAGAGAGCGAGAGAGAGAGGGCGCGCGATTGATCGAGTGAGCGAGAGCGAGAGAGAGAAGGAGAGAGAGAAAGAAAGAGAGAGAGAGAGAGAGAGATAGATTATTTGACTAGTAATATCTAATTCGTGTCTACACACTGTCTGATCACTTCAGTCTATACAGTTTTCTGGGGAAAAAAAAACAAACAACTTGACTGACTGTGGACGCTCTCATCTTCTTGAAGCAACTGACAGGACAGACTACCAACAGTCTCACGTCTAGGTTTAAATTGAATTTTGTTTTAATCTCATACCACCCCCCCCCCCCTTCCAACCCCCAACTTTGCTGTACCTCAGTTCCATACATTAGTGTAAGAAAAAGATAAAAGGCTGGTAAACTTCCCTAGATTTGGGCCGAGCGTACATTGGAGGGGGAGTAAAGAGGTGGGGGGGGGGCGGGAGGGAGGTTAGACATCGTCAAAATCAATCACCCCGATCTACTTTGTGGATGATCCCTGTGTTGGAGACAACGCCCACCTTGTTTTTTTTCCTGACTTGACAATTAATACCGCCAGGCCGGGTGACGTGTTCTCCGTGTAAAGTGTCACGGTGACTCGGGTTTACCGGAGAGAATCGGGAACTCTTTTAGTTGTGCGACCTTGGGAGTCGTCGTCACAGTTCTTACTGATCTCAGTGGAAGATGCGAAGGCTTCTAAAGCTAAGGGACCGTGGCCTAATTTTACAACTCTGAAAAGCGAAAATACTGAGTTGTGTTCATTGGTCAGTTTATCGCTTACGATGAAAGACACCACGGTCCCCTAGCTATAGAAAAATAAGAAACAGCAATGATCGACATGGACAGCAAGAAAATACAAAAACAAGAAGAAAAAAACCACACACACACACAGAATAGGACAGATGGAATGGAGAGATGGCAGAATGCTTGAACTAGACTGGCCTAACCTCCTTCCCAAATCCCAACCACCATAGATCCAGCAGTCCTACGGAAATAAAATTATGACGTGTAAGAAAATTGGCGTCAAGTTTGCACACAGGAATGCCATCGTTCCTGCGTCGAACCGCTGATTACGACATCGCGTTGACGTCGCAGTAATGTAATGAACTCGCCCAACGGTAACCTTGTGAAAATTCAAAACAATTCTACGTCGGACTGACGTAGGAATGCTGGCCGGGCCCTTTCTGTTTCCTCATGTACCTCACTCATCTCTCGGGAAAAAACGACAAAAACTATGACAAGAAGAAGAAAACTCCATAAAATTAAAACCCAAAGGGAAAAACACAACAGTGAAGAGATAATGGAGCGACTGGTGAGATTAGAACCCCCCCCCCCCCCCATCCCCCTGTGTCGTCACATTCCTCGCTCAATCGTAGAAAAACGCAGCTTTAGTTCATGTTAATTTTACCTCCATTTTCTGAAAAACTGGAGATTTTATTCTTAACGTGGAATTCCTTAGTCGTGCAAATAGTGGACTTGGGACAAACAAGAACTGAGGTCGAGAAAAAGACCGGGAAGGATAGAAAATGAATGTGTCCACCAACTTTCTGGATCGGACTGACCCAAGCCTTCCCCTGCCCCTCCCCGTCCTCCCAGCCTCCCTTCTTTCTGGTCTGTGTCGTCGTACTCACAGTCCTTACTTGTCTCTCCGGAAAAACAACTCAGCAACAATAACACTTAACAGGGAAGCAAGCAATGGGTTAGCAAAGAAAGACAGTAGAATGACGAAAAGGGACAGAAAAGCTACCGACTGCACAGAATCAGATCGACCTAACCCCTGTTCTCTGTCGTCATTTATTTTATTCCCAACTCTTCTGTTGGGAAAGCAAGGAAGAGACAACGAATAGGAGAAAAAAAACATGTCAACAAGAAAAACTTCAGTAGAAGAAGAAAAAAAAACCCACAGACAAGAGTGTGTCCGACTCGTTGAAGTAGACCTACACCCCCCCCCCACCCCCCCCCCTCAACCGACCCACAGCTCTCGGCCTGTATCGTTACAGTTCTTGCTCACTTTACGCAGAAAGGGAGACAACTGCAACATCAACAACAGGAAAAAAACACACACACACACACACACAAAACAGCAGGAAAAGACAACTAAAAATGACCGGAAGGAACGGACGAGTGACCGACTGCCAGACCAGATCAGATCAGATCAACCTAACCCCCCCCCCCCCCCCCACTTGTGTTTCCTTCTCCACCCCTCCCCCCCCCCTCCCCCATTTCCCATCCACAGCTGTCCTCACTTGACCAGCCCAAGAGGCCAGGACAGACAGAAATATGTCCCAGCAATCAATAGAAAACCCGGATGTTGAGAAATTTGACGGAGATTTTTTTTTTGTCTGTACTTTTTTCTGTGGTGATTTGTGTTGGCGTTTTGTATGTTGCCGTGGACAGTGGAGACAGGCTGGTTGTTACGTGTTACTGTTTCCGAATTGGGTTAGTCCTACGGGCACTATCCGATTTGAATTGACCGAGTAGTTGGATGGTGACGTCATCACATTGAGTTTCAGCTATTTGGCTGGCGCGCGCCTAGACTAAACCTTTATAATAAAAACATGATCGGTACTGTGTCAAACACAAGGGTAAAATACGTAAACAACAACAACAAAAAGTCGTATGTTAGAATCCCCTACGATAGAAACAGTAAACAGGCATTAACAATGAATCAGAGACGAAGAAGAAAAACAGCAACACAAGCTTTCCCTATAGAGGACCCTTGTCAGGAAAAAAAAAAGTATTTTCAGAATCTGATTATGAAACAAAAATAGCAGTGAGAGTAATTCATCGTGGTGCAATTTTGGCCCTTTCCTTGCTTGTCGCTATGGCGCAAATGGCAGTTTCGAAAATCATAAAATTAATTTTCTTAAGTGTCAACTAATCCAGTCCAATCGCTTTTGTATCGATCGATTGTGTTGATTCAAGTTTCAGGTATTTTGATGATGAAAAGTTGTAAAAATGTAAAATACAATTATCTTTGTTTTGGCTCCCGTCGGACCGGAAAGGATGTTAATACGCATTAATACGCCTACCGAGCACGTACTTTCCCTACCAGAAATGAGTGCATAGTACTCTGGTGCGCATGAAAGCTGCACTAAGACTGTAGAATATGAGAAGCTTTGCAGACCATAAAGAGAGAGAGAGGGATAGAACGGTGGGTTCACACTCACAGTTTTATAGTGCTGATAGTGCTGGGTACCTCAGCTAGTTTTCAAAAAAAAATTTTTTACAACAAAATATATCCGGCATTTAGCGTGTGGTGAGTGAAATAAAACCAAGCCTCTCGTCAATCTATTACCATAATTGAAAAGTGTACTCACGCTTCCCGGAGCCTTCCCCCTCCCCTCCCCTCCCACATTGTTCGCTTTTCGTACGCTGAGGGCACCTCCTCACCCCCACCCCCAATCCCAACCCCTCGTTGCCTTCAGAGCGGATGAATTTTATAAATGGACCCTAAAATTTAATACCTTTCATGAATCAGGTTGATTGAAATGTAGCAAACTCATGAAAACGGTCACAGGTACAACGCCGAGGCTACAGAGGTCCCTACGTGGGATTCGTGCGCCTCTGTGAAGATTTCTGTCTGCGTGTTTATTTTTGCCGGAAATTGCCTCACGGCTTCATCCGTTGTTTTCTTTCCTCCTCTGTTCCTGGGATTTCCAGTTCTTCATCGTCTCCTTCTGACTTTCTGCTTCTTTCTCCTTCTCTCCTTCCAGTTAACTTCTCTCTCTTTTGATCTGTATCCTCAATGGTCACTTCCTCCCCTTTGTGAGCTCCTTCCATTCTGTCTGTCTTTCTCTCTCCCCATCTCCCTCCCCATCTCCGTCACCCCTTTTCTCTCTCCCTCTCTCTCTCTCTCTCCCTTCTGTCACTCCCTCATTTCTCTCTCTCTCTCTCTTTATCTCAGACACACGCACATATTCACAGAAATATTGAAGTTAATGAGAGCAGAATTTTTTTTAATTCCTTTTAACCAGCAGTTGTCTCGAGAAAGAGGGTAACACTCGACTGTTCAAAACCTGGTGTAAAATTATTTTGTCCCGGTTTTATTTCTGTTTGTTTTAAGGTACGTAACGGTTAAGGCCCCCAAGGGTGAGGTATCTACAAAATGTTTTGTATTAATGATAGCATACACTTTTTACTGTGCCATATCACGGCCTTTGAACTTTGGCGAAAAAGTGGAGACTGAGTACAGCGGTAGCGGAGCAATGAGCGTGTCTTGCATAAAGAGAGGAGACTACCGAATAGTAATAGAGATCTCTTTCATCCCACGTTTTTTTCTGAAAAGGTGAATGACCTGTACGGCGTGACCTGTTACTGGTGAGCAGCAGTGCGTAAATCAACGGCCACATCTGTATTAGACATGAGTTACAGTCCGATTATTCAATAAACTTTTCGACTATACAGTGAATGGGAAAGGACTGTACACGCCGAAACCAATTTTGTATAGTAGAAACTCACAAAATGAAATTAAAAAATCGTAATACATCTCTTTCTGTCCTTTGCTTAATTGACATTTTGTATCGACCACACCAAAAGAAACTATCAGGGCCGCTTCCGATGCAACGTTTGTTTTGGTTGTTTTTTTTTTTGCTGTTTACGTACGCATTTTCTTTCACGCATGTCTTGAGCAAGTCATGCGTACGTTTCATTTCCATGGTGATTTTGTCTCATTGTTCCATGAAAATGCCGACAGTGACGTAACAGGATGCGTATTTGAAAACCACGCACGTCTTCTTCACCTCGCATTTTCGATACGTAGGTAAAATGAAAACAAAATATGGACCATGGGAATGGGGCATTTGGTCGTGCAAATATAGCCTAGAGAGAGAGAATTTGATCACCATATTATTCTGGCGTTCTAGAAATTGACATTTAAAGATGGATTTGCTCCAGTTTGGCGTTCATACGACCTTTTTCCGTGACAGGGCGATATTCTGTCATCTCTTATCTCCACTGTGAGCACCTCATGTGTCAGTTGCCACCGGAACATTGTTGTTCAGGGGAACATGTTAAACAAACAGCGATCCCTGAGCTCAAAAGTGTGATACCTGGAGGTTACTTCTTCTGATAAACCCGGGCTATCTCTCTGTGGAAATAGGGGAGAAGAAGTCTTGGTATGGCTCTCATGGCCAACGAGGGATAATTGTGTTTTGCCATTGCAGAGACAGCCCGGAGACTCTTGACGCTACAGGTATGGGGAGATAACCCAGATAACTCAAGGGAGAGCACAGATGAAAACAGACATGTTTAATGAAGTTGACGCACATGGGGATGTGAGTCCGCATGGGGACGTCATTGGGGCCAAAGAAACGTTAACTGAGCTGGTCGCTCCTACGGGTCAGCCAGTCTCTAAGACCAGTCATTTAGTTGTGTTTTTGCCTTGAGGGTCCGAAACCTTCACAGGGGCTAGAGCTATTGTTGTTTGCTTTCAGTGTATAATATATACAGAAGATGACCAGTGGTTAGTCACTTAAATAATTATGACGTTAACAAATGGCGAGGATTAGGTGAAGCGCCTATTTGAGACGACCATCAGAGTATTCTGATGAGAAAAAAAAGACATTCAGGTAGCAAATTGAGACCTGGTAATGGGCTGTCACTATTGATCTGCCTACAGGCTATCTTGTGAATCTGCAAGTTCTCAACCAACCAACCAACCAATTAGCCAGCCAACGCATATCAAAGCAATCAATCAACCAGCCAACCAAGCAGCCATCCACAACCAACCAACCAACCAACTACTCAACCAACCAACAACCAACCAACCAACCAACAAACCAACAAACCAAATAGTCTACAAAATAACCAACCGGTAAGTACATAAATTGTACAACCAACCCATTATGCGAGCCAAATACAGGAAAAAGGAAGTAAGTAACCAGCCGATCAATTTCTCAGCCAACCCGTCAGTTCACAACGCAACCCAACAGCCAGCGGGCAATGAGAGATCGAAGGAAGAAAGAAACTATCATTACAAGAAACGGAGAAGCAAGTAAGAGAAAAAAAATGGGGGGGGGGGCTGGGGGGGGGGGTGAGAAGAAGAAGGGACAATGGGAGTAAGGGTGCAAAGAAGAGAGAGAAAAAAAGACGAAGACAGAGAGAACGCTGGAGATGTAAACATTTTCAACCATCTAAGCAAAAAGGAGAGCGACCTCAGGGCTTCCGTTTCCGGGTAAGGTCAACCATTAAAGGAGGAGTTCTTGCCCACTTCCTGTTGACATCAGCACCAGCAGATAAGGAAGGATGGAGGCCCGCGCAACAAGAGCACAACTGCGTTACCCCTGTATACGCCCGTCAGTCTGGCTATTTGATAAGGGTCATTAAGTTCTCATCAGCTACGCTTGGTAGTTTCCTAAACGTTCAGATTTATTATGTTATATTTCCGACGGGCAACAAAGTGTAAAGTCTTTGAGTGACAAAACGAATACAGTTTCAACCTCAAAATAAGATTTGTATTAATAATAGTACTGATTATATTAAGAACAGGTCAGCGTTTAGGTAAAAATTCTCCAGGTGCTTTAGAAACAAAGTGATCTTTTCACTCACACACGTTTTGAATCTGTGTTGATCTCGCGCTTTCTGTGTTAAGCCAAAGAAAAGAGTACATGGGAGTAGAGGAAGAGGGGTTTCTGCGGAACAATCGCATGCTTTTCAAGAATGATAATGAATTAAAAAGTTTAGTATTTATTGTCCAAATTGAGTTTTTGAATTTTATAAAAATCAGGTAAATCAGCCTAGAGGTAGACATTAATTAGTGTCCCTAAATGTTTTAAAACCTCAAGATCTTCTTCTTCTTCTTTTTCTTCTTCATCAAGTGCCGGATCTGGAACAGATATCGACGATCATGGTTCGCCACTCATTCTTCTGCTCGGATGCTCTCAAAAAACTCATATTGTTCTGGCTTTTTTCCCTGTCCCCTAACTGTTCAAACTCTCTAAATATGTTATTCTTTGTCTACCTCTGCTTTTTTTGCCCTCTATGTTTCCAGTTAGAGCAAGGTGTTCAAGACCCTGGTGTCAGTTCATGTGTCCCATGAACTGCAATTGTCTTCTCCCAATTGTTTTTATTAGTGATCGCTCTGTTGTGACTTTCATCACCATTTCATTCGATTTCAAGATCATACTATTGATATTCACCGATCTAATGGCCTTACCCAGCTATATTATGGAGAGGAAGGGGTGTGTTTTAGGTTTAGGGTTGTTACTAGGGGACCGTGGTCTAATTACACAGCGGAATAGAGAAAACAGGGTAAGGGTATGAGAAACTCACTGTGAAGATGGGGGGGGGGTGGGGGTTAAAAAAATCAGTACTTTGGAGACGATGTACAAAAGGTATAATGCCCCGTTACTACGTAACTGTGTGATAAAAATTCTTTTTAGAGGTTGGTGCATACTAGAAAACTGAACCTTGATGCGAACCAGCAAACTTTTAATCGGCCAACCAGTTGGATGGTGACGTCACGACATTGAGTTTTAGTGGGGAAAAAACTAGTTGGCTGGTACACGAAATCTGACTGAAACTACCATAGGTCATAACCTCACCATCCATCTAACTAGTCGACTGATCAAAATCGGCTGCCGCGCTAGGTCCCAATAGACCAAGAACGTCGCTAGTGGAAAGTAACGATTGTTTAAGGGCCTCTGACGAATGAATTCGTGTAGCAGTTCCGTCAGGCACGAGGATTATCTCTCCGTTCACCAGCTGCACTTTGTGACTCTCTGACGTCTAAAAGGATCTTATCTTTGTTTTTGCCTTTTTTTAAAATCACTTTCAGGAAATATTTTTTTAAGCAGGTACTTATTTCTCCAAACCACAGAGAAATGTCATTAAACTTTCATCAGCTGCGAGATAAAACCAGTGTGTTTTGAAAAATTGAACAGCTACCCAAGTCCACGTCTGTAAACGTATAGGGATATCCGTATCTAGACTCATTGTCCAATTCCGAATTGTTTTTAGTCAAAAATACTTTGCCAAGTGTATTTGGCTACAACCCTAAAATTTTAGTTGTTCTTTTCCAGTCTTCAAATATCGAATGCGTTCGCTCTCTATCATTTTCTGGGTGATCTCGTGGACATTCGTTCACAGGTCGGGGGGGGGGGGCAGGTTTGGTGGGGCAGAGTGGAAAATATATTAAGCTGGACATCATTATCCTGGACGGAAATATTTGACCACACGGAGGAAATGTTGTAGAATTACCGAAATTATAGAACTTAGCTACAAAATGTATTTAGAACGTGGATAAAGCTTGGCATCATCATTGTATTTTCTTTATCTCATTTCCTCTCTCCATAATAATGATAATAATGATAATAATAATGATAATAATAATAATGGAGTCGATTTAGATCTTTTGTCTCCTCAATTGACCTAAAGCATTTCACAATGGAATAGTAACAACCCTCTTTCTCTTTCTCTCTCTCTCTCTCCCGCCTCTCTCTCTCCCTTTCTCTCTCTCTCTTTCTCTTTCTCTCCTTTCGTTTCACCTACATTTTTGTATGCTATGGCTATCCCCATTTTTCCAATCAGGCCTCTTTTATCTGTTTGCTCTGTGTCCAACCCAAATGACCCACTCGCCTCTTTAATCCTCCTGGCTTCCTCCCAAATTCCCTCCTCCCACGCCGTCTTTACTGGAGTTTTTCGAGTAATCCCTGCCTCCTAAAGTGTATCAAGTGCAAGGAGGTGTGTGGGTGTGTGAGTTGGGGGTAGGGTGGGGAGGGAAGAAATCGAAATGCAAAATCGCATCGGAGTCGTGATTTTCCAACTCCCGATCTTGTGATCAACTCCCCGTCCAATATGATCCAGAGGGGGCTCGGGGGGTGGGCGGGGGGGGGGGTACTGTTCTTTTTAACAATTCCTTTATCTGTGTCAAAGATTCACCCCCCCCCCCCCAGGGGGAAGTGGGGGGGGGGGAGGACAGTCAAATCACGTTACATTTAACAAGGCATTGATTAGCTGACCCTCTTGACATGTACTGCACACGATACTCAGTTGCGATCCCGGGGAGACAGAGTTGGCTCTCCGGAGTATGATAATGAGGCCAGGCGCACACGGGCCGAATCTGATTGGCCGATTAGTTGGATGGTGACGTTTCAATCAGATCCAACTAGTTGGCTGGTTTCGTAGAACTCATTCAAGCTTAGAGTCGTGACGTCACCATTTAACCGGTCGGCCCATCAAAATTGGCTAGTGCGAGTCGAGCCTTAGCTAAGTTAGAGTGTGAGAGGAACATGCACGTCAGGATTTGACACCAGTAACTTTTACTGAACACAATATTATTATTATTATGTAGTCACGCCCAAATCTGCTGAGGTCCTTGCTAAGTAGTATTATTACTGGCCGTATCATAGAACTGTACAGGTAATTGTTAGGGGGACAGTGGTACTTCATATAGTAAACTAAAGTTGAACAGTGTCCGCAACTCAGTCTTTTCTCTATTTGGCTTTGTAATTGGTCTACGGTCCCCTAGCAATTGCTGATGGTGGTGGGCTGGGCCGGGCTGGGACGGGATGGGGTGTCGGATTTCGCAATAAGAGGAATCGTACTCGTTAAAGTACTCGATTCCAGGAAAAAAAAGAGGACGTGAAATACTTGAAGATTTATTGAATGATCTCTTGTTTCAAGAAGGAACATTGGCCCTCCAGAGCTCTTGATTTCTCTCGTGTGACATTTAATCTTATCTGCTGAAACATAACAATTGAGGAGAAAAGAGGGGAGGAGGTGGGGGGAGGGGGGAGGATGAATTTGCTGGTAGTGAGAGAAAAAAAAAGGAAGGAGATACTGAATAAATTGCTCGGAATTTGGGACTAGTTACGAATTGAGAGAGGGGAGAAAGCGAGAGAGAGAGAAATGTTGACAGAGACAGAGGGAGAGAGAGAGAGAGAGAGAGAGAGGGGTGGTGGATAGGGAGAGAGAAAGAGTGAATGAAAGATAGAGAATGAGTAAGAGAAAGAGGAGTGAGAGAGAGAGGAAGAGGGGAAAAAAGAAAGAGATGGTGTCAGAGAGGGAGAGAGGTAGTGAGAGAGAGATAAAAAGAGTGATGGAAAGAGAGAGTGAGAAGGGGAAAGGAAGAGAAAGAGATCGATAAAGAAAGAAAGAACGAGAGAGAGAGAGAGAGAGAGAGAGGAGTGGAAGCAAAGGTTAATCCCGGGCATTGCCGGGTACCTCATAATTCCTGGTAAGTTAAAAAAAAAAAGAAAAGAATAAACACAATAAATAACTTCCCAGAAATCAAATTGCATCAAGTATAAACTGATTGCTGGCTGGATTCAAAAGGTCTCTCTATAACAGTAATCATTAGACAATGGCTCTTTCATCGATTGTGTTTCGTAACTCCCAAACCAGCATGACCCCCGCATTTTTCAATATTGCTGACCTAGTCATTATCCTTTTTCATGCTGCAATAATGAAAACAACAATTATTTGGGAACTACCAAAAAAAGAAGAAAAAAATATCAAAAACCTTTGCCACATCGACAAAACAGGAATAAGAAAAATGAAAAAAAAAAACAAACAAACAAAACCGCTTTGCACTAATTTCCCGTCCAATCATAAATTTTCCCGGCTCTTCATTTCCGAAGAATGGGCGCGGAACTGCCCTCAGAGCACACAGTGGTTTTTTTTGGGGGCACAAAATGACAGGGGAAAATGGCTAAATGTCGTAACTTCTGTTTGTATGGATTTGACAGAGCAATGGACGAAGTGACCTGTTTCGTGGTCATTGATGATAGATATAAATGTATAAGCACAGGTCAAACCCGGGGAACGGGGGAGGAATTTGGAGCAGGTGAACCAATTGGCATGAACCTACGATTTGTGGGGGGGGGGGGGACTATGAGGGTGGTTTTGAGGTGAGGTAGTGGTGATTAGCCAGGGAAGGGGAAGAGGAAAGAATAGAGAGAAAAGAGAGAGGCAGACAGACAGAGAAGGAGAGAGAGAGGGAGAGAGTGTGAATGAGAGAGAGAGAGAGGAGGAGAAAGATGAAACAGACAGACGTCCATTAAAATTCTTAGGAGAAGGAAACATGTGAGTGCTGCACATAATAAAATATCCGAAAAACCAGAATTTTACAAGGCAAAGAAAACTGATATTGTAAAGAAATTCAAGGGGGGCCCTGAAACATAAAAATACATTTTAAAAGTTCGAAGACGATTCATTAAAGATGAACCCTACAATCATATAAGATAAAAATAACTAAATGCATTCAGCATTGATTATAAAAATATAATAGGGCACTTTCAAATGAGGGCCTACATTTCCCATTTGGTTTGGGCCCTGCACGGGTTAGGCATTCAAAGACATTGTATTTTAAAGTGGAGGTGTATAACGTTATTTTGCCTCCCGCATATTAAGTAACATAATTATCCTGCTTCGTTTCGATTCTATACATTTCCTATTGAAATCTTTTATTGTTCGATTTTTTTTCACTTGAAAAAGGCGAAAGCCGAAAATTTATGTACTTTCTGTCTTCTCTTTAGTTTGCTTTGTATCGTTTGGGTTTTATTTCTCACGCAGGGCTTCGCTACATACAACCTTTTCTTTTTGCCCAATTTTGACATTGCTTATAGCCCTGCTGCGACCCCACAGTTTTTCTGTGGTTTTTATATTTGGTTAAATGCTATAACTGTGTATCTGTTTGTTATGTCCTATTTGAAGTTGATTGTGTTTTCTTTTTCTTTTTCTTTTTCTGTACATTTTCATTTTTATTATCTGTCTTTGTCTGTGTGTATCTGTCTCTCTGTCTGTCTGTCTCTCTCCCTCTCTCTCTCTCGACTTGTCTCCTCCTCCCTCTTCTTCATTTTTTTATTCTCTCACCCACTCTGTCTGTCTCTCATTCTGTCTGTCTGTCTGTCTGTCTGTCTGTCTGACTATCTGTCTGTCTGTCTCTGTCTGTCTCTCTCTCTTGCTGTTTCTCTCTCGTTTTGTCCCCTTCCCCTTTCTGCCTCACTTCTTCATATTTTATATTTAGATTATCTGTCTCTAGTGTCTGTCTGTCCGTCTCGTCTGGTGGCCTCCCTCCGGCACCTTCTCCCACGTCTCTCCTCCTTATCTTTTTTTTTAAATCTCTTCGTCAATCCTCTCTTTCCTCTCCGTGTAATTTCTCTTCATCTCTCTCTGTCCCGCCACCAACCAGCCCATCACTACATCAACATCTACCCCCCGACGGCAAGATTGTCTCTGTGGATTTAGCAGCTCTCATTAATCAAAACAAGTTTTGCCGGCTACAATCCTATCGTTATCACTAGCTATTTGTCGGAGGGAAGGTCTCTCTGATATGGGACCCACTTCAAAAGGTCACCCAGCCAGATATTTGATTCTGAGACCCGTGTGTGAGCCAAATTCTTTTTTGATTTCTTTTGATACCTTAATCGCATTTTGGCACAAACAGAGCCGCTCTGACGTCATATTCTGAAACATTTTGTCGGCGTCATTTCTAATGTAGGTCACTTTTCAAAGCCGGACCAGACAGGGATGGAGGAGCTTGAAAGGTTAAGTACCATAGGCAGAAAAAGGGGAGGACACAACAGGGTTAATAAAAGTGAAATCGAAAGGTCTTGACGTCTGTGGGTAATGGTTTTTGAGGTTTAGGGGAGGTAGGGGTGACTGGGTAGGGAGGAGGAAGCGGAAGAAAGAGAGAAAGGAGAGAGACAGACAGACGGACAGAGAGGGAGAGAGAGAAGGAGACAGGAGAAGGAGAAAGTAAGAATGAGAGAGAGGGCTAGAGGGAGGGAGAGAGAGAGAGAGAGAGAGAGAGAGGAGAGAATCAGAGAGAGGAGAGAGAGAGAAAGAGAGAGAGAGAGACCATAGAAGAATTTACAGGAAGGGAACAGGAGAGTGCTGCATATAATAAACTATCCGAAAAAGCAGTATTTTACCAGGAATGTGCACTTTTCGAATGACAACATTTTGTTTTTCGTTCAGTAATCTAAACGATATTTAGATGTTCCCTTTGGGGGAGGTCACGCAACTTCAATTAGAGATGACCTAGTACTTTCCCCCCTGCGAACTAGAAGGCAGGCCATTTAAACTTGTGTGTATGACATCTGTAGTTCAGAGGTTGTAAAATAGAGATTTACAGTCGCTACTGGAGGACACGCGTTGAGACGCTGATCAAGACGAAAGAGTTCGACAGACATTCAAACAGACAGCTTCTAATCAGACAGAGAAGACAGACATCACGGCACATTCCCATAGATTCTGATACCACTTACAGACAACGCAGTCCAAACTCCGCTGGAAAGAACCACTTACAGACAACGCAGTCCAAACTCCGCTGGAAAGAACATCACAAAAGACTAAGACCAAAATGGGTTTTCATTCTTGGGGCTTTTAGAAATCCGGTAATCGGTTACCTCGGGGGTGGACAAACCTAAGTATTGTATCTTGGGGCAAAACTACTGCCCGCGGCCCGCGAGAGCTTGACTAATAACACTCAACGACTGTCATTAATTTCCAGTAAATTACAATCATTCTAATAAACTGTTTCATTCTGCTCACAAAAATAATGTCATGGAGCAAAGAAATGTTTAAAAACTTTAATAACTGATGGTATTGATAAAGTCTCCAACATCATAATAATTATCTTAATCAAACATGTAAAATCAATCTATGCGATTGAGTCTCTGACATAGTTTGAAACGGTTTCATATTATTCATGTAACGAAAAGTACAGTTTTATGTTCATTCAGAGACAAAAGTGAATGAGTAGGTTAGTACGTATAGTGACAGGGACAGAGAGAGCGACAAAGAAAGGGACAGAGAGAGGGAGAGAGCTAGAGAGAGGGTAGAGACAGAGAGAGAGAGAGAGAGAGAGAGAGAGAGGAGAGAGGAGAGAGGAGAGAGAGAGAGAGAGAGAGAGAGAGAGAGAGAGGAGAGAGGAGAGAGGAGAGAGAGAGAGAGAGTAGATTTCGCCTTAGTATCGTGGAACAAATTTAAGCCCAAGATATCGATTCTCAGGTATTGACAAAGCATGAGTTATTTATCACGCCACGCACACAGAGAAAGAGATCCGGTCTCCAACTTGTGTTCAGCTGGGCAATCTGAACATGTCGGCAAAATGTGAAGAGTCAGTTTTTCTTTGCCAGATTCCGAGAATTGCTTGCCATGACAATTAGTCCTCAAGTCACGAACGTCAAAGGATCTGCAACGCAAACACGCCAACTCATGAATGTTCGAATTCGATTTTGTATTCAAGCAAGCACGAGCGGAGATGAGATGTGATAACTCACACAGCCTGGTGGAGATTCTGTGTTTGCGCTGAGATCTTTAGTTGTTCTAGGACAGGAACTGATGTTTGTTATTTAGTTTCTGGAATTCGGGCCAAATCGCTCTTTTAACATAAAACCGTACACATTGTGTCTGTCTTGACGTCACCATCAAACTTATTGGTGGATCGAAATCGGCTACTGCGCACCAAGGCTAAGGTCACACTATTTCTTTCTTATGTAGCAGTTCATAGATACGTCAGTGCCATGTCTCTACTGCCGACTGGAGATTCGTGGACTTGACTTACTTGACTTAAACACTTGAACCCCGAGTGGGGCATAGGTCATCTACCAAGGTCCTCCACCTTGCTCTGTCCTGGGCTGTGGCTTCAATCTGGCTCATCGAGAGTCCCAGCATTTTTGCCTCGCTTGTGGTTTATCTTTGCCATGTTGTCTTGGGACGCCCGCGGTTTCGTTTGCCTTGGGGGGTCCATTTGAGGGCCTGGCGAACGGTGCTGCCTTGGGGTTTCCGGAGCGTATGTCCAAGCCACCCCCACTTTCTCCGTTTGATTTGCGTTTCCACTGGCTCTTGCTCTGAGATTCGTGGACTTCTTTTTTTATCCAAGTTTTAAATCCTTAGTTCTCTTTGGAATACATATTTAACCTTACATTACATTGCCCCTTCTGGAACTGGAAAAAGTGAAACAGACATAATTGTCGCGTCTTCAAGTCAAGGAAGAAAGACAGAAATTGATGTAAAGCTAGGATAAACTACGTGGAAAGGAACGGAGCACCGCCGACGTAGCTAGTTATTTTTGGACATGATGACTTGTTATCAGAGAGGCGATCGATTGTGGACAGCGATATCCGTCCACATTTTGGAGATCACTAAGACTTATTCTGATGAGACGGAAAGCGGAGGGGCGGAAGGGAAAATGATTTGGCGGTTGGGGGGGGGGGGGGAGGGGGATGTAGACGGGCAGGGGTTGGAGATCGACTATGACACAGACGCTTACTGGAAAGCAATATGTCTAGAAATAAATAAATGTATTGGCATAGCAGTAGGAAGAAAAAGAAGAAGTAATAGAAGAAAAAAGAATCGTAAGTTAGAAGAGCGAGACAACAGAAAACCTGCTGAGGAAGAAAACCTGCTGAGGAAGAAAACCTCTGTTAAACAATTGGTGATTTAGTTTCAGTGCATTTAAATGCTTAAATTAGCAAGGCATAAATACAAACACAATAAATCAGTGTAGCTTAAAATACATTTGCAAGGGCTTAAAATACATAGAAATTTACAAAAAAAGGCATGAAATTACAAGACCTCATAAAGTATGACTTGACATAAAACGTTCATCCTGACGATTCCTTGAAGTTACAGTACAGCATAGACAACATTAATGATGGCGTCTCTACACGTAAAAACTATACCTACTATATGGCCAAAACTATTTAAATTAGCATTTCATTCTAACAAGTATATGATGAAATGATGAAAGGCACAAATTTAGTAATAGAAAAACGGTGGAGGGGCGGAATTTATGAAAAATTTAAAAGGCTCTTCGTGATTTGGCTACTGACTTTCTTACACTTACGGGGGTGGGGGTGGGGGTGGGGTGGTGTAAGAATAGAATTAAAATGCTAAAATAACTCTTAAAAAGTGAAAACAACTTTCAAAAAGGGTGGCTGTATCTACATCTCACACAAACATTACAGTGCCCAGGCGTTTTTTTGTTTTTCTGTACTCAGGATGGAACTATACAAAGAAAAGAGCAGATCTGTGGCAGAAAGACAGAACAAATAACCAAGTCCGATAATGAAGGAATGTGCAGATCTCCAGACAGGTGATCGCTTTGACATTCAGACAAGTAAATACAGAGCTATCTTTAGTTCGTCTGTGTTATAAATAGCTGGGATTATCAGCTGTGCTTTGATCTCAGTGTACAAAATCGTATTCGGTTATTTGATATTGCTTATAAATATAGACTTGGAGAAAATCTAGTAGTGATTAAGTTTTCAGATTCTATACAATTTCAAAATATCAAATTCGGCTGTATCATTTGAACTCCATTGCATGGGAACAAAACCAGAATAGCAAGGATGAAAATAAATTGTCCGAAAAGAAAAGATGATAATTTTCACATGTATCAAATCCTCAATGTTGATACAAAGATTAAAATAAAGCAGACAATGTCTCGCAATGCTCTAGTCTTTGACAGTGCCAAAAATACTTAACAGTAAAAGATTTCGCCGCATTCTCGGTTAAATCAGGTGATATAATATCGCCTACATCACAGCAAACCTCTTTTAACACTGTGCAAGTGTGCACTCTTATTCCCGAACGCTCCAACAGGTTAAATAGCCCTCTGGGAGTGTATACAAACCGCCGCTTCAAATATCACAGCTCACGCTTCATTCAATAAACGCATTGAACATCTCACCTGGATTTCTCACTTAGCGCACACCGCTGTAATTCTACCATGCTATGGAGAAAGGCCGTACAAGCCACTTGAGGCCAATTTCACTTTTTAGCATCATATTATAGAACAAAAAAGCGCTCTGTTTTTCTATCTGGGTTTTAATTTTGCAGGACCAGCCGTTTCCTTTGCTTATCAGAAATTGGAAATTGAACAAAGACTAACACCGGCGGCAGCGAGAAGCACTTTCTTGCATCTGCTGTAAAATCTTGTTTTTTTTCACACATACGTTTTTGTTGGTAGCATGGCAGGATTGTTTACGTGACGTATAAACAGAAAACCTATTAAACGGTTGTAGTTGAAAGAGTGGTTCGTTTTTGCTCCCAAATTAAATATTTGACAAGGAATGAAGTGAAATTTAAACGGCTGGCTGAGAGAATTGTAAAGCACTTTAAAAGTAGAGGAAAACACAGTGAAGTTATGTGAGGAATTAAATTCAGTTAAAATGAGATTAAACATAAAAAAACGACGAAATCCACTCCTGAGAGCAGAATTCTCTGACATCATAAATTTGTAAACGATAAAGCAGGAACCGAACACGTAATCGTGACGCTACATTCCTGATGACGTAAACTGAGAACGCAATGAATACCTCGCGCATGAAATAAAATATTGATGGGAGCAAAGAGCACCTGATGCGGCCTTGATTCTATTACGTCATAGCTGCAACAGAACATACTGGAACTCTCCAACCACCTGCCTCCACAGAGGATGTTGATTGTGCGTGCTTGGAGAGGTTGTTTTGGTTTGTTGTTGTTGTTGTTTTTTTACTTGTTTGTTTTAAAAAAACAAAACTGATTTGTTTCTCATGAAACGTGCATGAAATAAACACTCAGCGTGGATCATTTTATTTTCTCTTTACGGCTGTATTTCCGCTTAGCCGGAATGCCGTCAGCCTTATTGTGTACAGTGGCGGATCTATTATGAAGCTAATGAAGGTTGGGCTTCAGGCCCCCCCCCCCGGGATTAGGGGCCCCTCACCCGGAGGGGCGCTGAAGAAACTTTTTTTGAATGAGTGAATTTTGGATGTTGCCCTAGTGTTGCTAGTTGCGATGGGGCCCCACGATAGTTCAAGCTTTAGGGCCCCCAAAATGTACGTTGTCCAGCGATTGTGTATGAACTATCTGGAAAGCAGCCGTCTTTTTACAGTAAGCTCGAGTTTGAGTTGCTGGCTATAATTATTATGTATGTAATTGCTTGAAATGTCGTTATATGCAATTGTTCTGCTTTTTTCTTTTTCTCCGTATACATACATCCATGTTACTTTGTAGTGTTCACAAAACACTTCCTATTTAATGACCTAGGTTGGGCCTCATTGAAATTCAATGCCGTGTCGTCACCGTCCAACCAGTTGGCCTATCAAAATCGGCTGGTCCACACCGGGACTTAAAGTCCATAAATGTGTGCGTACAGAAAAAGGGATGATGGTGTCCCTGGTATGGTAACTGCTCAAGAGATTTTGACGGATGAACTTGAATATTTGTAACGTTTGTTACCCCCACAAATGACGATACGGACGTTACCAAAGTAATCTGGACCGAAAAGAGAAAGTTACTACTCAGAACATCATTATTATTCCCGACGCAATTGGCACTGTGTTCCTGTTGCATAATGAATTTACTGTGAGTGATCCAAGCACGCCTGGTATTTTATCTCTGGCCCTATCATAAAACCGCACAAGTGCAGCAATACATCAAATGTTACAGGAGAGGAAAAAACAACACTGTTTAACATGTAATAGTATTATATACCTTATCATAAATGCATTTTTATTTATATGAAACAACATTCGAAAATGGCAATTGTTAGAGGACCGTAGTGTAATTACAAAACCGAATAGAGGAACTACTGAGTTTTGTTAACTGTCATTCTCTATAGCTTGCTAGGTAAAATAACACCGTCTCATAACAACTGGCAAAAGCTTCGAAAAATTGTACCTTTCTTTAAATATCTATCAGGGAGTTCAAAGAATACTATTTTGGTACAATAAGAGTTGTCATCTGTCGTTTTGCAAATACACTTATCCGCGATTTCATGATAGAGACAGCAATATACCGTATTCCCGCATCGAAAAGAGAATTATTCCCCCGGATCACGAAACTTCCACGGCTAATTTTAGCCCGAATGAAACAGCGTATTTTCCTTTTGTTCACTCCGCTGGAATGCGCAGTGACAGAGAGATTTTCCTCCTTATTTTCATTATTGATCCATTGTCCTATAGTTTTCTGCGCATTATGAATTTGGGTGGATTTAGATAATGTGGGGCTTTAGTAGGTTAATGTCGTGGTGAGAATTCAGTTTGGGGCAGATGAAAGATGAAGAAGTTGAAAGAAGGCAGACTTCATATAGCATGCATGACCCACGTGCTCAAAACGATAATTAAGTCTGATCTAGTCAAATTACGGCGTTACATTTAACTCATTTGGGGTGTTTTATTGATGGAAAAACATTTTGTACACAGAAAGAAGAAAAGCTGAGGAAAAGTAATCCACCGAAACCAGTCATCACTGCAAAAACTTCCGCATGTCAGACAATTCGTTTCAGATCTATAGAATTAGAACGATTTTTGAGAATTTGACAAATATAATAAAGTTTGTACGGAACTATTTAAGTCTATTTTTGAAATTTAAATTGCTGAAGCTCTGAATGCCAAACATAAATCAAGTGCCAGAAAAGACCGTGAACGGAGCAAAATGGCCATTATAGTGCCGACGCGCCGTAAAATCCAAACTCAAACTCCAAACACGACCGCTTTGTTTACCCTTGTCCCAAACCTTAAACCTTTCTCCCTAATAATCTTACGCCTTACCTATCCCTATCCCCACGGCTATATCTATTCGTATCCCTGTCCTTATCCCTGACGCAAAACCTGGTCTTATCCCGAACCCCCGTGAAGAATTGTAAGTGCTCATATTGGTCGGGACGTAGGCAACTATTTCCACATCACCCACGGCCGATGAAAAAATGCCTCCCTCCCCCGCCCCTGCCCTTCCCCGGCCCAACGGATGTCATTACCGGTTTCAGAAATTGCTATTGGGTGTGTCTGAGAAGTCGTGGAATGAAAAATAAAGGACTAAAAAGACCAAAGGTAAAACAAAAAATGACAGTGTCTAGGAACTGTTTGACAACCTGCGGCAGTGAGTGGCAGTTAGAAGGTTATATAGCCCATACAATGCCATGTCATTGTCAACTCACCTAAGGCCTGTGTAGCTCATGCGCTGATGATGATGATACGGTAATGTCTTTAGACAGAATGTCAATATCTTGTTGAGATCCCAAAGCTTATGGAGATCTATCCTGTCCGCGCGTTGTTATTCACCATAATTATCTCCAAGGCTGCCGGGCACTGAACTGCTCTCAAACAATACTGCTATTGTGAGGTTTTGATTTTATTTTGATGAAGAGAAGAAAGAGAGAATAATCTAGATGGCGATCTATGATTTGAAAAAAAACAAAAAAACTTTACTTGATGGGACACATATCACGATCTTAGTTCTTGTTTGTTCCAACTCCACTTCTGGCACAACTGAGAAATTCAACGTCAAACGTTTGCGGCTTTAGTTTTATAATGGGGAGCTAGAATGAATCGGAACTGTGAGACAATTTCATATGTGCCACAAGGCATTTTAAACAAGTGTCAAAATGGGCATTCGTTAAACCTAGCCTAGATAGTAAAAAATCTCCAGTTTTTCAGAAAATGGAGACAGAACAAACAAAAACTATGACAGCAATATTCGTCCCATCTGATCAAAGTCGGATTTGGTCAGATGAAGCCATAAGTAACTCATTTAGGCATTTTGTTGATGAAAACCATTTTGTACATCTATACCAGAGATGCTGAGGAATCACAAATCAGTCCAAACCATCTTGGCCGATAAATGATGTTTTCCTCGCCTACATCTTTCATACCGATTTATTGTCAGGGATAAACTCGTAGTTGTAGCTGAAGTCACCTACGCAGTTTGAATTCCTTACTCTTTGGACATACAGTTTATGCCTTGTTGGCAAAGTGTGTGAGTAATAAGGTATTTACATCGATCTTCTCTTGAGGAAAATGTTTTGTCTTTCAGGTCAGACATTTTTCCCTTTTGAACTTGGCTTTTCCTCGTTCCGCCGAATGACGTACGCGCAGACGTGCCCAGGGAGCGTGACACGTGCATGATGCGAAGTTGCTTGCTATCCAGTGATGCTTGAAGGGGCAGGACATAATTAGGCTGACGAAATTCCATTCAATCGTATCGCGGCATGCGACTCCGAGATTCATCTTTAGAATAGTTTCGTCAAAGTAAATACGCATATTATAGCCCAACACACACTCACCTCAGTGTACAAATCTATATAATTCCACTATGAGCGAAGGTCAGTCACCGTGACCTTATTGCACACTTCAGTAATAAATCTCCAAGCCTAGCCGCGCGGTGGTCAATTCTGATAGACCGACTGGTTAAATGATAACTTCACAACATTTTGTTTCAAACCTGGCAAGTCGAATTTCATGGACACTCAATATTGTGTGTCGTCATCATCCAACTAGTTGGCCGATCAAATTCGGCCAGTGTGCCCCGAGCTTAACCAGCGGCTCTCAAGTTGGCTTCCACGTGCTTATTCCAGGTTCCATGAACTAACTATATCATACGAGACATTCCATGGAAGCAGAGAAATTGGGGGGGTTTTATACGGCACGAATCTAGGATGCATTTTGTCACTGGCATCTGCGAAATCGCGGTCGTGCTGAGGAGGTACCTTTGCTCTTGAAGTTTATTTCGCGCTGCTGTAAGATAAGATAAATTTTATTCGTCCTTGTACAAGGAAATTTGTTTTGATCATTGAATACATAACAATACAGTTACAGAAGCAGAAAGTATGATACATAGCGCGCACACACACATATATACACACACACTGATAAATTAACTAAATTAACCAAATTAACAGTGCACACAATATGCTTCCCTAACTAAAACACATTGACCTGACACGCAGGACATAATTCAACTGTGCACAGATTACGATCAAGATGACGACATTATTGTAACATCCTAGTTGATGATGGAATAAACGATTTAAAGTAGCGCTCAGTTTTAGTTTTCTTTGACAACAGCCTTAAACTTCTTACAGATCTTATATATTCCATGCTATACTGTCCACTACCTCAATCACTTCATGCACTTTTGGGAACCAACAGCTACAAACCAGAAAACAAAACAAAACAAAAAAACTACATTACCAACAGAAAAAACTCCCCACCCCAGTAAAAAAGTCTATTTTTTTCACGCCAAAGAGCAGTGCTTAAATATTAAAGTCTGTTTAATCTATATATATATTTGGACAACTTGGAGCGGTCCTTCCCTATGCATAGAAAAACGGCTAAACGTAGAAAGTTCAAACTTTTATGTGCTCATTAGTTAAAAAATCTACTAGGTTTTTACACATTCATTTTGAAGATATAATGTGTGGAAATGTACAAACTGAATTTATGAAGTCATTTGTTTTGTTACCAGTTCCAATCGTCTTTTTAAAACACCATTTTCAACATCTATACTATATATATTTGTGGACTTGAGATTTTTTCGTTGCAAAAGGCTTCTGAACCACTCAACACTCAGGCTTCAAATTTTATATGGTACATCAGAATGGGTGTAAGAGTGCACAGTTTTTAATAAAAGTCTCAAATCTGTGTAGTTTTTTTTATTGGATATTTATTGTTTCGCCATGATTTCGATCTATTTCTTCCTGCGATGTGTTCACTATCAAACACTCTAACCCGTGCGCGAATCATGCTGTTGTACGGGATGCGCAGCGTGTCAACTCACAAAGGCAGAGCAGTAAGACTTATTTAAAAACAAACGAACAAAAATAAAAATAATAAACAAATAGGAACAGGCAAGATGAAGCAGGTCCATAATAATCACCCAGAACTGAAACCAATATTCAAACCGATTTATCCCGGGCAGGGCCGGGGACCTCAGCTAGGACTGGCATAAATGTGGTAGGCGTGACGTCATATTAGAAGGGTCTGTTAACTCTTTTTGAATGATGTTTGCAGATTAGTAGGGATTATGAATGAACCGCCCCCCCCCCCCCCACACACACTACCCACTCCCTCCTCCAGCCAAAAATGCTGTTGGTCCGTCACATAAACCTTTTTGTTGAGTACTGTTGTAGTTAATCAATACGTGCGTGCGTTCCTTGTGTGTGAGATGGGGTTGTGATGGGGACTTAGGGTGTGTGTGTGTGTGTGTGTGTGTGTGTTTGTGTTTGTGGTGGGGGTAGGGGGTGGGGCGGTAGGGCTCTGAGAATAAAATTACGGGTGACTGAATCACTATTTTATCATCCTACCGTGTCACGGGGAAAACATGGGTTATAATGTCAGGTTTTGGAGATATGTAGTTTTCAGTCTCGTGTTACAAAATGAAATGTGTTCAATCTTTCTATCTGGGCTATAATTTCGTATGACAGTTAGCTTCCTTTGGTCATCAGAGAAGTCAAATTAAACAAAGGATAATGTGGAGCCAAAGTATTTTGAAATTATTTTTTTTTCGCATTTCCTGTAAAACTGTCTTTGAAGCATAAGTCTTTTTTCTTTTTTGTCGTTTTTCTGTAATGTGACAGAATTATAATATAGAAATGCCTTGTGGAAAAATTGCTTCTAGAATAAAAAACAACAACAACCGTTTTTTCCCTGTAATTAGTATCTGAGTAAAACAGTGCTCGCTTTGTGCAAAAATTCAGAAATAAGCTAAAAATATAGGATGACCCATTTTAGCTCTATAGCCACAATGTAAAGTCTACACACACAGACATACACTGGCTTTACCTTGCAAAAAAAAAAAAAAAAAAAAATTTAATATAAAGCTTTCAACCCTAACGTTCCCAGACATAAATTGTTTTATCAAAATCTTCGAAAACATCCAGAGATTGATGAGAAATACTCAAACAAAGGCAAAAATATAAATTTTCATCGTAAAAATCTACAAAAAAATAGTGTTGGGCGCCAGGTGATATTATTATGTATCACATATAGGACACTTGGCACCAGAAAGTGAAATGTATGATCTTCTTGCTTCTCAAGATCAAAGATGCAGATTTGAGTTGCACTGTATCTGAGTTATCAATCAGTCTTGGCTTGCCCTGATGACAGCGGCAAATGCAGATCTGCAATTAGAGGTAATTGAAAAAAGATGTCTTCACTTGTAGCTACAATTTAATGTCTCCCCAGATCATTTTTCTTGTCGGGAAAGTTCGCCATTTGTGCATGAATTTCTCTATATAACTCTGTCTTTTTTTCTTTTCTTCTTCACTCTTTCCCGGCCTGCTGGTTGTTCTGTCTGATTTTCTTTTAAATTGTTTTTATTCAGTTTGTGTTTTGTTTCGTCTGTCTGCCATGAGTCTCTCCCCTTATCCTCAACCCCTCCCCCCCCCCTCACCCCCATCCCCACCCCCACCCTCCTAATACTCTCTGAAGGTTTGACCCTAGATGTACTGTATCTCTACTGTTTTGACATTCGATGTGAAGTGTTGGTGCCAGAAGCAAGAAAATGTTTTGGCTTATTTTTTAGATAGGCGCATACATGCGACTTTGCTGTGTTGTTGTCGCCTAGCACTGGCATCGCATTTTTTAAAAGTCTAGTCGAAATGAATGGAGATGGGCACACATACGACGGTCGGTATCGATACACAGTCAACAGTGACAGGAAACTTGAGACTCGACTTCAAAACGACAGTAAAGCCCATGTGTGTGTCTGATCTCTTCCCCTTCCTCTACCTCCGGCTCTCTTTCTCTCGGTAACTCTCTCTGTAACTCTTTCTCTCTCTCTTCCTAACTCTCTCTCTTTCTCTCTCTAAATCTCTCTCTCTCTCTAACTCTCTCTCTCTCTCTGTAAGTCTCTCTCTCTCTCTAACTCTCTCTCTCACTCTCTCTCTCTGTGTAACTCTCTCCCTCTGTAACTCTCTCTCTCTCTGTCTCTCTAACTCTCTCTCTCTCTCTCTCTCTCTGTAACTCTCTCTCTCTCTCTAACTCTCTCTCCCTCTCTCTCTCTCTAACTCTCTCTCTCTCTCTCTCTCTAACTCTCTCTCTCTAACTCTCTCTCTCTCTCTCTCTCTCTCTCTCTAACTCTCTCTCTCTAACTCTCTCTCTCTCTAACTCTCTCTCTCTCTAACTCTGTCTCTCTCTCTAACTCCCTCTCTCTCTCTAACCCTCTCTCTCTCTCTTACTCTCTCTCGCTCTGTAACGCTCTCTCTCTCTGTAACTCTCTCTCTCTCTTTAACTCTCTCTCTCTAACTCTCTCTCTCTAACTCTCTCTCTCTGTAACTCTCTCTCTCTCTTTAATTCCCTCTCTCTCTCTGTAACTCTCTCTCTCACTCTCTCTCTCTCTGTAACTCTCTCTCTCTCTGTAACTCTCTCTCTCTCTCTTCCTCCCCTCCTGCCCTTGAGACAACCTGTAGGTCTCAAATCTTGTTTACATGATCACACCTACAGACCCCAGAGCGTAAGTAATCCACAGGAAGATTCAACATTTTCAGAGACGAAGGGCCAAACACTAAACACAAAGCTATTTATGATTTCAATATGATAGCTAGCGAAATTACAACGTTCTAGTTGTGTAGTTTTTAAACCTTACAAATCCGGCGTTTTTTGCATTTTATCTTTCACACTAAGATGATTGAGATAAGATAAGATAAGAAGCATTTTATTATCCCATAAAGGAAATTGTTTGAGAGCATATACATATACATGGTACTTATTACTGCACGAACACGTCATAACTCAGTAACAAACATACTACATGAAGTAAGATGGTATAGAATCTTACGAACAGATGGCACAGATCTAGCCAGAAGGCTTTGTTGAGACCATTTTGCAGATGGTAAAAACGATTTTTTATGTCTTTCTCTGTTTGCTTTGATGTGTACTATTCTGTTGCTTCAGGATGATCTAGAATTTTTATAAAACAAAGGATGATTATTGTCGGTAAAGATGGATATAAATTAGGCCTCTGGTCAAGGAGTTCGAGTGATTTTTCATTTCATTTACGTTTGGGAGATAGGTTTTGAGAAATGCACATGGGAAATGATTGCTGATATAGATCAGTTCTGCGCTAAGGTCTCTGGTTCCGTGCTGCTCGTCCATCCGTCAGCGCTTGTCATGTTCTGGGAGAATTCTCTCTTCAACACCGCTCTAGAGCGGCTGGTCTGTGGAACTAGAGAATGGCATCGCCAAGTTTGTTTTCTGAAAAGTCAAAATTGGGCAAAAAGAAAAAAGTTGTATGTAGCCAAGCCTCGCGTAAGAAATAAGACCCAAACAATACAATGATGCGCAAATTATAAGAGAAGACATCCCCCACCCCCCTACCCCCTTTCCCCTTCCTCAACAAAAAAAAAGGGGGGGGGGGGGTGGCGCATTATGGTTGTTACCGTGTCGATGCGTCATTAAACCCAGACTCATATTCAAATGCATAGAATCACTTCACAAAATAGGCTGCAATAATTCGAAGTTAAAAATGTGGTGAAACATTTTTATTCAAATTTCTCTAAAAACATTTAAATGGCTGTAAAAATATGGATCTAAATTTCAGGCACTTGACTCAAATCCAGTTAATGAAAAAACAAACCTCTGCACCAGTGCAATTCTGGGTGCCAACTAAATAATGTTTGCGTGACATCCTGGACACGCATGCCCATTACTTCGTCAACCCTGCCCTGATTTATACTGGAAAAGATAACCTGAAACAATCAGTCTGGGAAACCGAACCTCTACCAACCACCAATTCCGCCTATGGTAAAACACTATCGCTGCAGGCCTGCCTGTAATTGTTGGAAACAGTCGCGCAAAACAGCGTGAAAAAGTCGTGATCCCTTTCTCTGCCGTTTCCGAGAGGACTTGACAATCACTGACATCCCCAAAACCACATGTAATGAAGGGTAGAGCTTGAAAATAGGGGGAAAAAAGGAGACGAGTTTCGAGCGCAGTTCCACAACTAACTGAAATAATTATATTATGTTAGTTTTCAAACAACAACATATCACCTTTCAATAGATATCTATTTATATTCGCCAATCACAAGCACTCATGTGTTGTTGTTTTTACTTCTTTGAATTGGTTGGTTTTCACTAGACGACACAGAACGTGTGCTTCTCCAAAATTTTAATTTTTATTTCGTCTTTTGGCGGCAGTTCCACTGCCATTATTATGTTTCCTTCACCCTAGAGTTTCAGTCCTTCTTTCTGGATGGCAGCCAATGTTTGCCAGTCCCCACCCCCACCCCCACCCCGTCCACCACCAAATGTGCCCGTGCTCGTTTGTTTCGTTTTCCAGATATTCCAGATATTCCAGATATTCCAGACATTTTTTTCTTTTCTTCTTCACTCTTTCCCGGTCTGCTGGTTGTTTTGTCTGATTTTCTTTTAAATTGTTTTTATTCAGTTTGTGTTTTGTTTCGTCTGTCTGCCATGAGTCTCTCCCCTTATCCTCAACCGCTCCCCCCCCCCTCACCCCCATCCCCCACCCCCACCCTCCTAATACTCTCTGAAGTTTTGACCCTAGATGTACTGTATCTCTACTGTTGTGACATTCGATGTGAAGTATTGGTCCTTAGTGGAATTTATTTATTTTTTTCTATTGATGAAGTGGGTAGTGGGTGGTGGAGCTGGATGTGGGGAGTATTATTCAAACACGTATATTATTTACTAAAACGTATTTAAGATAATGAACACAATTTAAGTCAAACCGTGGTTGTTTTTTGGGTTTTTTTTTTTTTTTTATCCTTTCCTCTAAAATTAGGTACTCCGCATGTGCCCGGGGTTCATGAAAAGGCCAGTGGATACGTAAATGTTATTTTGTTCCATAGAATCGTCCATACTTCAAGTGCCCTAGAAAACATATCAGTTTTAATGACAGAGATTCCATGTGTGTGAGATAATTATGCCTTGCCCACAGACTAATAAATAACCAGACTGGAAACACAAGCTTCGGGCTGTGTCGTTTTTCTACGGAAGTTAATGAGATGCGGCCGCATAACCAACGTGGCCGCCGCTCGGGAAATTCCGATTTTAGTTCTATCTGCATTAGAAATTTCTTTTTATTTGTCAAGATTGGTTGTACATGTATTGATAATGCATTGTCTTGCCTATCCTTTCATTTTATTGTCTACAGCTGCCTTTTTTTTATTGTTATAAATTATGACCGTCTGGACTTTTAACGACCGCTGCATTGTAACTGTGCTGAAGCGTCGGTCGCAACCGTAAATCTAATGTGGCGAATGGTTCATGACATTTCGCTGTTTTGTGACGTCACACAATGGGATCATCCAGTCTGTTTAACTTATTAGTCTGTGGCCTTGCCCGATCTCAGGACAAGACCGATATAAAAACCTGTAGGATACTTGAGGATAGCCTCCAAGTCCTATAACCTCCAGATTTCAAAGGACCAACTAAGTGGGTTCCAGATAACTGGCGAGATACCAACGTTACGGTTTGATAGCATAGCTAATGGGAATCTGTAGGACTACGAGAGCTACATCATTAAAGCCTTGAAGAGTCTTTATAGAATATTACTCTCACTGATTTTTTCTTCTGTGACCCAAGTTTGATACTGAATAATTCCTGTAAAAATCCATTCAAGTTTGAGCTTTTATGTTTCATTCGTTCGTAGAATTACTTTCAATGAATTATCAATTATTTTGAACATTCACGGATACTGAATAATCCCTGTGAAAAATCTTTTCACGTTAGGCTTTCATGTTTGGTTCGATTTTTACAATGGATCTCAGCGAGTGATTTATTATTTTTAACTTTTTCATAATACCGAGTAAACTCTGAAAAAAAAAAAAAAAAAGAAAGAAAGCGGTTTGATCTGGTCGTTTGGTCGTTTCGTTCCATAGAACAGCATTGTGTGATTTTCTATTTGTATCCCGTTCACGGCAATACATGATTTCTATGGAAACCCGTTTTGACTTGCACTGAGTGATCTGATGAGGTTTATTTTAGAAGAATATTGAGAATATCATGGATGGTGAACAAATCAAATAAGTCAGTCTTGAGAGACTCTAATCTGAAAAGATCATTTATCAAAACAATAAGACACAGGGAACTGAAATTTCTGGGGCACATCAGTCTGTGGCCTCTGGAGCCTGGAACATCTAGCAGTCACAGGGAAGATCGAAGGCAGAAAAAGCAAAGGTAGACAGAGAAAAAGTCTTAATTCATGGATAACAAATAAATGTTACAACAACAACTCTTTCTTGAGGTTGGCTGAAGACAGATACGAGTGGAGAACCATAATCGCCAATGTCTGTTCCAGATAGGGCAACTGATGATGATGAGTGATCTACTAAATTTTATCCGCCTTTTTCATGATACTAAAGAATTGACGTGAAGGACAGTTTCAATTTGCCCCTTTATGTTTGGTTCCTTTTATAGAATTAATCAGGTGAGTGATCTATCGTTTTGAACCTTCTCACAACACTGAATAATTCCTATGAAATATCGTTTTAATTTGAGCTTTTAGGGTAATGCCATCAGCACCAAGTGTCTGCTGTTCCAATATCAGGAATAGAACAAGAAAAGGAAAAAAAAAAGCCTACGTAAGCTTTTATTCCACCCACTAATTCCCTATAAAACATTTCCAGCTTCTTTCTACCAGCAGCCATTTTTCATATACGTCTAAGATTTTAGCACTGACGCAGTGATGTTTACTGATGCGCACTACGGAAGTGACGTCAATGTTATATCCTTACCACAGTTCCGCAGTGTTGAGCGTAATGTCCCAACGTGTGAAAACCTGTCGAGCGCTAAAGCGTACAAAACCTGGCTTGGATGACAAAACGTTATATTTACAAGATTGACAACAGAAGTCATCTTGTCTTCCCAGGTGGAACTATAGTGAGAACTATTTATGAGAGAGACGCAGGAAATCTGTGGGGTCGCTGCATGGCTTGCAACAAATATAAATCATGGCAGAAAAGACAAAAACTTGTATCTTGCAAAACCGTGCATTATAAACAAAGAGGAAACTGCAATAAATCTCTAAAATATCAAAATGGAAACTTGGCGAGACTTGAGTTCTCGTTTGTTCCAACTTCCTTTTTTTGCACAACCGAGAAATCCACGTCAAATGTTTGCGGCTTTAGTATCATGATAAGGAGTTAGAATAAATTGGAACTGTGAAACCGTTCGATAAGTGCCATAGTGCATTTTAAACTGGTGTCAGAGTGTGCATTTGTTATACCTCTTCTACACACTGAAAGATCTCCAGTTTTTCAGAAAAATAACGGAGCTAGAACAAATAAGAACTTAGACGGCGATAAGCCATGTTTAAAAACTGTATTTTACCTGGTATCGATCTCCGAGACAGATCAGTTAAATATAAACATTGGAAGTGTTCAAAACAGTATCCACATGACGAGATGATTACGAGACAGTTAGAAAACACATGTATCAATTCAATCAACAAACCATCAATAATGAAAGAAAAGCATACAAGAGTGTGTGAATGAAACAAAATTGTGAGTAGTAAAAATTAAAAAAAAAAAAATGATAAAAACATTGAATGAGTTTGAGTTCAACGGCACATCGGCACAAGAACGGCCACTTTGCGCTTTGGACGGTTTTGGCGGTACTTTATGTAAGTTTGATACTGAATGAATCATTCACTGAAATTTCACAAAGTAAATTTACAAGTTCCATAATAAAAACCTTATTGTTGCATCAGAAAACTTTCACAGCAACTAGATCTAGCTGATTTATAAACTATGAAATAAGATCTTCTATATAATTGAACAAGTAGCTATGTAAGAATATTAGCGTGAAAACCTGTTTCAATCAAGTACGTCACTGTAGGACCAACTGTCGTCTTCTCTCCCCCCCCCCCCTTCACACCTCCCTTCCCCCTCCCAACCTACCGTCTTACCCCCACCCTCCCTCTCAGTCAAATTCTCACGCGCAGTAGCACTCGCTCACGTACGGACTTGCGCCCTCCGCCCGGCTCATGTGGCTGCAATAGCAGAGCTCCACGCCTCCCCCGTGCCCTCTCCCCTCCCTCCCCCTTTTTTATCCTTCACTGCAACTAACTGACAGACCAACAGCGCAACTCTCAGTCTATTGTATGTTATGACGAGCTCTGCAGGTAACTTTCTGTGTGAGCAACGGATTTTATGTACTTTTTTCACACATAGCGTGACGGACGTGCGTGTTCAACTGGAATAAACGGATTTTGTGTTATCGCGTGTGTCTCATAATGAAAAGTGCAAAGTGCAGTGGGCATTAGCACCTGTATCCTATAGAACTTAATGTGCAGTTTTCCGTTAGCTGGGATGAAGAATTGGCCGCATGACATGTGTTCAAACTAATTTGAATGGTGTTAAAAATGTAATATATTTATATAAAATTTAACAGCGTGGAATGATCCAGTGTTGAAAGTTCTCGGAATAAAAATAGTGTCTGTCAACAAAAGTTTACGTTGAGTTGCTTTGTACTGGTTGTGGTAAATTTAGTATCCATTTCTGTGCGGTACTGTAGGCATTAGTAAAAGTTGCAACGTGTGTGTGGGCATATGGCTTCTGTTAGCTTGTTTTAATAAACGCAGAACATGACCTCCTCCAAAATGAAACAACGATTTTTCAAATAATTTGAAAGATCCTGTATATAATCATTTTTAAAAATTAGGTAAAAACCCTGAGTTGAACGGTTCAGATGAAGTAGATTAGGTCTGAAGGTGGCACGAAACATGAAAGCGCATTAGCGGAGGAATTTGAGTTCAAAAACTGAAATGTTCAGCTTTAGCCCTAGGTGTGCACCGGCCCATTTCTATCGGCCGACTGGTTGAATGGTGACGTCAAACCCTGAATGTCAATGGGACCCTGTGCATACACACACACATACCGCAGTCTCATGCATCACTCACAATACACCACTACCAATTTCCTTTTGAATGGTATCAAATGACATTATAATTTACTCTAAATCTCCTTGCAGGGATAGATTACTTGCATCGTTAACTCTCTCTTTCTTCCAACCAGTGACAACCTACATAGGCCACTGCCTCAAACAGAAAATGCAAAAGGAGACAGATCTTCAACCACAGAAAATGCCGCTGCAGTGGCCATACTGACAAGATTGCTAACTTAGCTTTCAGCATCAGCAACATCAAAGCCACACGGTCGAAAATAATGTAGGTTAAACATTTACATATACAAAACATCAATCTTTATTTCTGCTGAAATAAATTCGATCTGACTGAAACTAAATGTCGTGTCCGCACCATCCAACCTGTTGGCCGATCAAACTCGCCTGGTGCGCACCAATGATCAAAGAGATCGATTCACAGCATAGCCGATATTTAATTAGTAAAACTGTGTCACCATTGTTCACTCTGAATTTTTCCAGAATTTTATTGGTATATTTTCCTATAAGTTTGGCATTAATCCCTTCTTTCCAAATCAAATGTATACAATCTACGCAGAGCTATCAGAGCAAAACCTGAACATCTCATAGTTGTCCATATTAATTTTATGATAAACGAAACACTTACAGTTTGTTCTCTATAAGAATCAGCTCGTATCATTTTTTGCAATGTTTATAGTTCTTGACATAAAACCCATAAACTCAAGTATTTAGCTTTGGATAGCAAAAATATTATTTCCATCCACAACCAGACTAGTCTAATTAAAATCCGTTGAATTCTTTATCTTGGTTTTTAAAACTCATTCGGACAGCCCAACAAACAGCCAGGTTACTCGTGAGTTGTTTTAATGTTGTAGGAGGGTAAAAGAAGGGGTGAAGGTGGGTGCCACACACCAGTTGTCATAAACGGAATATTCAAGTAAATAAGCTAAAAAAAAATAATGTTACTAACGGAAAGGCCACAGATCAATGCTCAGCTTAATGCAATGACGTCTCTCCAGGACAATGGCCGCCCATACGCAAAAATATCAGAAACGCCAACAGTTTGCCTCTAATCCGTAAATATGGTTTTCTTTCTTAATTCAGGAATTTATGATTTGTTTTATCGACGTTTGATTTAATCGCGGCCTGATCGATACTGTAAATACTCCATGTGTGCAATGTTTCTCTATGGCTTGCGACATCGGTCATGCCCACCCACGTGCGCACACAAACATGCGAATTATATTATATTGCACACAATATGTGCTCGTGTTGGAGCTCATTTCATGTCTACAGCTTGCAAACTCTCGAATCATGTTTGGGGCTTTACAGTTGTCCCAGATTTTGTATAGATCTATTTATGGACTCCCGTAAAAACGCGTATTTTCATCAAATAGAAGCTGAGATTTCACGAACCCAGCGAGCAGTATTTTCTCATTGTATAACACAAGTCTTTCAGATTTAAATATGTAAAGGTAAAAAACACGTGTTTTCATTATGCGTGTTTTCGTGAATCTTAAGTTCCGATTTTTTAAATGTCACTTCATAGCAAAACAGAAGTTTCCAATTTAAAGGTGTGAAAAAGATTTTTAAAAAACACAAACGTGGTGTTTGAGGATTTTCAGATTTTGGTATTTATGAACACGCCTTTTCATTAATCTAAAGTTCAAATTTCATGTGAGCAAGTAGGGTCCCTTCCTTATAAAACAGATGTTTAAATTTAAGAATGTGAATATCATTTCAGAAAACAAGAAAAAATAAACATATCGTCCCTTTAGAATAACGAAGTTCTATCTCCACTATTTATCTGAACTGAGTTACACACTGCACGCTTCTTCTACGGGCCTTCTCTACTGTGTGTTAAAGTATCAAGCAAATTCGGTGTGTAATTTGCAAGTATTACTAAAAGGAAAAAAAAATTCTATGCTATAAAAGTTGAATTACTCTCTGACGTAGACCCGCAGCGCATCCTGTCATTTCTGAAAGAGGTCGAACTCTACAAGTTGATTTGACAGACTTCTATCATATGTACAAAATTCATAGACAAACTTTTCAGCACGGGCATTTTCCCCTTAGATCTTTTAATAGGGGCCTTTTCTCGTTAGATTCCTAACTTCAATTTTATCTAATCTGATCTATAGGCAACTGGCGGCTGAAAACTGACCCAGAGAGAAAACAACACACCGTGAGAGGCGTAAAGTGGCCGTTATCGTGCCGATGCGACGTTAAACTCAAGCTCAAACTCAAAGCTCTAAAAGCTATGATCACATGAAACTTTAGTCCTCGATTTGTCAAAAGTTGACGGAAAGGACTTAGAACCTTGTCATTCTAAGGGGACGGTATCATGAAAACTAAAATTAGTCTGCAATATTGTTTACAACTTGATAGCTTGAGGAATAGGAAAAGAACAATTTTGTACCATCTTTCCTACCCTGTATTGGTCGTGTGTATGGAAAAATACACGTGTAAATCAAAGAAGGCACTAATAATTGTGTCTAGACTTTTCGCAAGCTAAAATTGTTCATATCTCTAGAAAACTTGATACTGCATCTGTTTTGATTTCAAGCATATGAATGAGAACATAGTGAATTCTATTAAATGTATATATATATATGTATATCTTATTATAAAAAAAAAAAATAGTGGCGGGATATTTGTGTGGTGCAGTTTTGACCTTTTTTTTGCTCGACGCTGCAGCCTAAACGACAATTTCAACAATTATAAAGTTAATTTTTCTAAGAGTCAATTAATCCAGCCTAATCTCTTCGTATCGACTGATTGTATTGAGTCAAGTTTCATGTATTTTTGAAAAAAAAGTTGTAAAAATGTAAAATACAATGATCGTTGTTTTGGCTCCTTGTATTAAGCCCACCGCACAGGAAACGATGTATTGATACGTGTTCACTACGGTGCGCGCAATTTCCCGACCAGAGATGGGTGCGTAGTGCCTTGGTGCGCATGGAATCGGTAGTAAGATTGTAGAATATGGGAAGCTTTCTAGAGAGAAAGAGAGAGAGATAGAACAGTGGATTCACAGGTTTATCCCGGATAATACCGGGAACTTCATCTAGTTATATATTATATAAAAAGCTACATCGAGCACCAGCCAACTAGACAGATGTGACGTCACGAGATCGAATTTTAAAGAACGCCAACTAGTTGGCTGGCCTGCGATGTCTCATTGAAGCTCGTTGTCGTGACGTCACAATCAAACACGCCTAGGCCAAATCTCTGCTTCACAAATCTGATAGGATATTTGTGCTTTTCTGTTTAAATCAATGTAGATGCTCTAGGATGTGTTTCTCAGTGTCTTCATTTTTGTCTAGCAGTTGATAGTTATAGAAATAAAATACACTGTCAAATCTTATATAGATCTGTTATCGTTGGAAGTCCGTTTCATAGGCTGGAAGTGGCTTCTTGTACAGGCTTCTCGTATTTCGTGATCAGATTCAGCTTGGCAACTGGAGTGAGCGTACACCAGAGTTAGTCGTTACACTTGTATTCTCTCAGCTAATCATTTCTAGACTGTGATTCGTGAGCACATTGATTTTCAAACGCCCAGGTCACATTTTGCAATTCTTTTGTGTGTGAGCGTGTGTATTTATTCTTTGGAATGTGACCTGGTGTTCTTTGTGGATACGATTCCCAACGATCTATGGATTAACATCGGCTGTTCATACCTTTGTAAAGGTATAATCTGTGACGAAAGTAAGTATATACTGCTCGGGTCTACGATATCGATCATGAAATTGACTAGAAAGACGGTGTGGTTGAGAACAAAGTAAACACACTGAGCTGACAGGCGAAGAGAGAGGAAAGTTGTACGGATATCGAGAGAGAGATGGGCAATGGAGAGAGAGAGAGAGAGAGTCAAAGGGGGTGGAGGAATGGGAAGAGTATTGTGGAAAAACTTTTCAAAAAATTGGGGACGGGATGATGGAGGCAATGTGAATGAAAACGAAAGGACAACCGAGAAGCGGGCATTATGAAAGAAAAAGCAAACAGAATAATATAAAGGTAGGAGTGAATTAAAAACATTGGGAAATACAGATGAAGTGGGGAGAAAGATTCTGAACTGTAGAATTTTCTGGATAGTCCTAGGCTTATTGTTCACTTTGAAATGGAGCTTTGTATGATGTGAATATGGGAGAAAAATGGGTCTAGTTTTGTGTGGAACTAAATTATCGGCATGAAAATAAATGACCAGACAGATCGTGACCAAATTGTAATCTTTTATCGATGAAACATTGGAAAATTTAGGGTAAACGAGAAACTTTAAAGAGAAATAACGATATCTCGCTGGCTGTACTATGAAGTTGCACAGTGTAGTGTATTCGCTCAACTGATCTTGACAACTTTGTTCTTGTTAAATATTGAACTCCTTGCAGAAACTTTATGATGACGACGGCAGTAAAATATTTCAATGCTTATTCATCTAGGAACTATTAAGAATGTACTATTTAAGATAAAGGTTAAGATTCAAAGTAAAATGTTTTAATGCGGTTTTATGATAGGGCCAGCTCCTATCGCCATTCTCTTCTCGAGTTAGGTTTAACCTTTCAAATCGCACCTCCTCTCTGAACGCTGTCATATCATTGTCTATTTTTTATATTCCCAATGGACCCACCGTTTTGGGATGAACTTGAAAATCCACGAAGACAAAAAAAATATTTTAAAATCCTAATTAATCTACTATATAACATGGCAGTAGTATCAGTGTATAGCTTTTTCCCGAGAGGAAGACGGGAATTATGTTTTATACGCAAACATATCGCGCAGTATGCAATGCGAAACTTAGCAAATTCAGGGTTTGATCGGCGCGGCATGAAAGGTTGGGCAGTCACTCAACGGTAGCATGGATGGACGCCAACAGCACTAAGCTGAGGCCCCCGAGAAACCAGAGGACTTCAGACCAACTGTAGCATGCAGCATCTTGATGTATTGTAAAGCGGGTCCTCAGGCGTTTCATGCTATGATGTGAAGAGGCTTTTAATATTGAACGGTCCATGGAACTGTCCAATGAGTTTTAAACAACGGACACTGTAGTAATAATGATAGTACCCAGTGGTGCAGATCACCGCTAGTTCATGACCATCTTCGCCTCAAATGCTGGACGGGGGCGCCTTGAGCATTAACGTGCATGGGGAAGGCAATAAGACTATCTAAAAACAAACAAACAAACAACGACGAAATTAACACAAAAGAACGTTCGAACTGAAGCAGATCGGTTTTTATCACCCAAAATTGAAACTAATAAACAGTTTATCCCGGTCAACGCTGGTCCACAGCTAGTAGTAATGATAATAATAATAATAATAATAATAATGATAATAATAATAATAATAATAATAATAATAATACAAAAAATACCAAAAAGAACCCGACAAAATGTTCATGTCTGGGTACATTTGACTAAGCAGTGTATACATGAAATACCTCTGAAAAAATTCAGCTGTTGTATTTGCCATACCACAAGCACTATTACTGTATGTATTGGTTAATTTTACTTAAGTCACCCAAAAATTGTGATATTGAGCAACAGGAAGCACGGCAGCTGAGCTTGCGCACTTGCAAAGATTAGCGGTAATCAAAAACGAAGAAACAGAAAATTAGGAGAAGAAAACATATTAATGGGCTGGGGATTTTCTATGGAAGACGAAGTAAAACACAAAAATTTCGTAGGAGCACAAATTCCGTCACATCATATAAAACAATACATGTCTCTATTTATATCTCTTCAATAATGGGTTTTTTCAATAAAGTGCATGAGCCAGTAGATTTACTTCAAAGTATTTGCTTCAAACCCTAATCAATTTCCCCGTGTGACATGTGTGATTTCAGAATTAATATATACTTTTGTTAAGAAGTGCATCTGGCATTGCAAAAAACATGTTTTATAATGATATACAACTGTAGAAAGAGACAGTGCACTACCGTAGTGATGTCCGCGGGTAATCGTTGTACTCACAGCATTGCTCAAAACCTTGTGTGGGCAAGTCTCTCCGTTCTCAGCCCCCCCGGGGTGTCATTACATGAAGATGTTACTAACGTGGGAGGGACTATTTGGTTTTGAGAGTCTGAGACCAGGAAAGAAAGTGCGCTAGGCTTGTTTGGGGAAATTTGATCGATTTGCAAAATAATTGGGCGATGTTTATTGAGGCGATAGGTGTAGTGATAACAACGCTAATTTTAGCATAGGCTGGTGTAAAGGGGTGATAGAGGTGGGCCAGGGAGAAAGGAAGAAAGAAACAGAGTGATAGATAGATAGATAGATAGATAGATAGATAGATAGATAGATAGATAGATAGATAGATAGATAGATAGATAGATAGATAGATAGATAGGTGAGTGGGTAGGCGGATGGATGGATGGTTGGGTGGATGGATGGATGAATAGATAAGTCTGGGAGAAGATAGATAGAGTGGGAGTGGAAGGATGGATGGACGGATGGACGGATGTACGGATGGATGGATGGATGGATGGAGGGATGGGTGGGTGGAATAATGGATGGACGGGCTCACGGACGGATGGACGAATGAATGGATAGGTAATGGATGGATTGATGGATGGATATATCTGTTAGGGAAGGACAGATCTAGACAATAGACGGTCTCAAGGTCGAACAGATAGAAGGCCGAATCGCTGTATGAAGAAGCAAAAGAACAGATGGATGTAATAGATAAACAGAGAGATGAATTATGACTTAAATACCGTCATCACCAGACCAGCTAATCAACACACAGATGCACAGATACAGAGACATACAACTACACAGATAAATAGACACACGGGCATACACTTACACAGATACGCAGATACAAAACCAGCTGCCATGTTTCTCACTACCGGGTGCCGAAGGGTTGATTTACAAGGTTGTAAATTGTGGTTTTATTGCTTACAGAGCACTATCAGATGGATCTGCACGTGTTACACACAGCACGAGTCAATATTATGTTATGTTGCACGCGATCAACCTGGGGGGGGGGGGGGTGCGAAACAGGGAGAATACAGTAATGACAAGGACGTGGAAGACAACGTCGGACGTCATTTAGACTGATGGCGTACATTTCCCAGAAAAGAGAAAGGGCCCCTTCTTTCTCTTCCATTCGTTCGTTTCCTTCTCATTATAGCGTAGCCATAGACTCCAGACTGTAAAGAAGATTGTAGATCTGAACATATTCGTATGTCGTATCTCATCAGCTTAGCGGCCACAAATTCTTTCACTGAATATTTAGCTATGAGATTGATCACATTCGGGTCTCATTCACACTGATCACTTTTTCTCCAGTTGTTCGTCCATATCTATCGCTCATAATTCTTTCCATTCATCCATTCGTTGTCCGTCTGTCTATCTGACAGAGACAGAATGTCTATCTGACGCATTAGACCAGCCATCCGTTCCATTCATAGTCTGTCAGTGTGTCAAAAGTGGTACTGTAGCTCTCCTAAAATTAAGGGGGCTTTCAATTAAATCCCGCCATCCTTTGCTGTAACCAAAATCCCCACGCGACTTTTAGTGTCAGTTTAAGGCAAATTGCTGTCAGGGCTGAGGGGGGGGGGGGAAGGAATCTTCCCAGGGGGATATCCATAATTTATGTACTCGCGGAGTGGGGGGGGGGGAGGGTGCGGGAGGGTGTCCAACGTATTAAAAGAGGAAGCCTATATGGGGGAATGGACAGAAGAAGACCACGTTTGCTTTTCTGTTAGGGAAATGAATAAAAATTTTAGTTTTATTCCTATTTTTTTGTCAAGAAAATAGATTGTAGGGGTAGTCAAAAATCAATAAAGGCTGTGTTTCTGATGAAACGGTCAAATTGATCGCCTGTACAAAGTAACCATCTATTTAAAGCTTCAAAATATCAAGGCCTTATCCTAGACATGCAACATTAAATTACACAAAAAAAACAACACAAAAAAAACATACATTCGTAAAAAGAGAGGGAGGGGGGGGGGGGCGTGTTGAAGTCAAGCCTATAAAAAAAACATGCAAGGATGAGGGTGGTGCAAAAATTCTAGAACTCGAGCTGTCGAGTTTAGTACTTTATGGATGTCCCACAGGGGCCTCCGCCCACCCCTCCTTTCCCCTAACCTCCCCCAATGTATTTTAGAGGCCCTCGGAGGGCGAAAGACCAGTCATTAAAAAAGTGTACACAGGAGAAATGTTTATGTTTAAAATGTATATGTGTAATGTATGTAGTTGTGTCATGAGATGCACGGACCCCAGTGGGAAGGATTTCGTTTTCATATCAGTATTCTTCTTCTTTATGTTTGTTTGTGTAGACATTGCCGTGACATCACTTCATAGTGTTTGTACATTGTAACACAAGACAAAGCAAATATTATAGTTTGACAAAAATATTATAAAAACCACAGAAAATCTGTGGGGTCACAACAAGGCTATGGTATCTTGGTGTCATCATGGTATCTAACTAATGCGTCACTTGGAGCCGCCATACAAAGACGGACGTGCTGCGCTGCGAAAGTCCAAGACTGGACTCGTGCCTAAGTACTTGTATTGGTTAAACATTCTACAAATTGTTTTATTTGCTCAACTGTTTTAGTGGTTCAGTTTTCTATCCTTGTCATTTTTTCCCCGGCAAATTTCAATCGATCGAAAGCTTGATTTGTTTTCCCCTTTCCTTTGCATTTTATTGTAATCGTATCATTCTGTAATTATTTCTTATGCGAGGCTTTGCGACATACGGTTGTTGTTGTTGTTTTTGCCATATTTTGACTTACAGTCTAACTTTTCCATCAATTCTTCTGTAACTCACCCATATTGACTGCCCCCAGTGCAGAACAGAGGAAAGCGGGGTGAAGTGGTCAAGGAGCCCTGTTGTCATGAACCTACAATTTTGAAGAGGCCTACTCTCCAGCTCCCTCGGAAGGCGAGGGTAAAGAATATTGATATTGTCAAGATGGGCAGTTGTTACTTTATAAAAGATTCAGAAAAGATTAATACAAATGAAATGTATATAAATAAGTGTACACATCGATTACCAAAAAAAATAAATAATAATAATAAATTTAATGAGGAGTCTGAAATTGGGGGGGGGGGGGGGCAACATTTTCGATCTGGCTTGGGCCTGTTACCAGTTTTATCTTGTCGCTGACCCCCCCCCCTCCCTCTCTCTCTCTCTTTCTCTCCCTTCCTGTCCCTCTCTCTCCCTCTCTCTCCCCTCACTCACTATCTCTCTCTCCTCTCTCTCCCCCCCTCTCTCACTCTCTTTCCTACCTCACTCTCTCTCTCTCTCTCACTCTCTCTCCCCTTCTTCTCTCACTCACTCTCTCTCTTTCTCTCTCATTCTCCCCTCCTCACTCTCTCTCTCTCTCTCTCTCTCACCTCCTCTCCCACTCACACACTCTCTCTACCTCATCTCTCTCTCTCTCACATATTCTCTCACTCTCTCTCTCTCTCTCTCTCGTTCTTTCTCTCTTCAATGTCTTGTTGTTTTCGTAATTTTCTGTTATTTTTTTTTTTCCTTTTCCTTCACCTTCATTTATTTCCTCCATGTCATCTGGTACAGTCAGATAATAGTTGATTTTATCTGGATACTTTAGTGAAGTAACATGACCCCTCTCCCCTTCTCCCTTATCCTCTGTGTCTTTGGTTGACTTTCATAAATTCCCCCACTTGTGGTCGCTGTGGGCCAAGATTTTCGGATTCCAACCCTCGTTCCGGAATCTATTACAACCGGACATCCGAACGGAAGATCTTAAGCTTCTATAGGCTCCATTAGAAAGCTAGCAACATTTCTCTTTCCCTTGTGGTTCCGTTGTGCGTCATTGTCTCAGTGTGGTAGTATGATGAATCTGCTAGCCTTATTGTTCTTTTCTGATCTAAGTTATGATTTGTCCAGTGCAAAGAGATCGCTAATTCTTATTTCCTTCACACATTTTCCCCGTTCTCTCTATCTTTCATCCTTGTTTTTTTCGTTCATTTTTTTTTTTTTTTGGGGTGCATCCATGTTAGTTGTTTGTTTGTTTGTTTGTTTGTTTTTGTTTCGTTTATGCATTTCACCTTTCCTTTTCCTTCTGCTGTTTTCATCTCTCTGTCTTCTTTCTGGGCCAACCCTTCTTTATTTCCTTTTTTGCCATGTGTTATATTATTATGAATATAGGTATTTTTTAGTGCTTACAATCCAAATATTAAGGACTGTTCTGTGCTTTCGTTTCAGAAAGCCGTGTCTTCAGGACAGAAAAAAAATATATGTTAAAAATGAGTTAAACAGACAGGGAATGAAAAAAAGATATTGGGGGGGGGGGGTGTCATTTCTTTTAACTATACATGATTAAGATACATCCAACGCGTAGCCTACTAGCCCAGTTTGATCGTCCAAGCACTTGGGTGATAACGACACTGCATCTGATCTGTTTCAATGAAATCTCCTGCATGTGCCTCCCCTCCCCCTCCATAGTAGGGAACTCTATCATACTCTCTCTCTTTCCTCTTTCTCTCTCTCTCTCTTTCTCTACGGCTTGTCCATGGCGCCAGCTAAAAAAAAAAAAAAGCAGTAGCAAGAAAAAGGAAGACTAAGATGAAGGCAGTCCATTAGGGAGCCTCTTTTCTCTCTACCGCTGCCAACTACTTGGCTCTCACTGAAACAGTGTCATGACGTCACCAACCAACTAGTTGGATCTCACTGAACAGTGTCATGACGTCACCAACCAACTAGTTGGCTGTCACTGAAACAGTGGCACGACGTCACCAACCAACTACTCGGCTGTCACTGAAACAGTGTCATGACGTTACCAACCAACTACTTGGCTCTCACTGAAACAGTGTCATAACGTCACCAACCAACTAGTTGGATCTCACTGAAACAGTGTCATGACGTCACCAACCAACTAGTTGGCTCTCACTGAAACAGTGTCATGACGTCACCAACCAACTAGTTGGCTCTCACTGAAACAGTGTTATGACGTCACCAAGCAACTAGTCGGCTCTCACTGAAACAGTGTCATAACGTCACCTTCCAACTAGTTGGATCTCACTGAAACAGTGTCATGACGTCACCAACCAACTACTTGGCTCTCACTGAAACAGTGTCATGACGTCACCAACCAACTAGTTGGCTCTCACTGAAACAGTGTCATGACATCACCAACCAACTAGTTGGCTCTCACTGAAACTGTCATGACATCACCAACCAACCAGCTGGCCGATCAGAATGGGCGATGTGCACCTATGTGTCAGCTGCAGTGGCAAATGTTTTGCATTCCTAAGACAGGATAGAGATATTTATCTCAGTGTGAACACATACAAATTCTGGGTTTTGTTATGACGTGTGCACTGTTTCACTGTCAGAGGTGACATAGACAGAACATTATCGACACCAGGATCTGGTAGTGTCAGACATTGAATAAACACAAGGTAAACGCGTGTCCACACAAAAACTTTGGAGTGAACAGAAATCTATAAACAGTTATTGTTTGAAGGGGCAATTGACAGATTGATGGCAATGGATGGAATGGAGATGAACTGAAAGATAGAGAACGGGAGAGATGGGGAATGGAGGCGGAGAGAGAGAGAGAGAGAGAGAGAGAGAGAGAGAGAGAGAGAGAGAGAGAGAGAGAGAGAGAGAGAGAGAGAGAGAGAGAGAGAGAGAGAGAGAGAGAGAGAGAGAGAGAGAGAGAGAGAGAGAGAGAGAGAGAGAGAGAGAGAGAGAGAGGGAGAGTAAGATTGGGAAAACAAAATGAAAGAGAGCCAGAGGGCACCCGAGTTGAAACAGAGTGAGGTTGAGAGAGAGAAAGAGAGAGAGAGAGAAAGAGAGAGAGAGAAACAGAGAGAAAGAAAGAGAGAGAGAGAGAGAAAGAGAGAGAGAGAGAGAAAGAGAGAGAGAGAAAGAGAGAGAGAGAGAGAGAGAGAGAGAGAGGAATACTTATCATGAAAGGTAAAGATTGATCATGTGATGAAAGAAATGACAAGTGTGAAATTCGTTAGATCGCTTTTACAAGAAGTGGGCGGGAAATTGGAGGGTACGACAGCAAAGAGATGTATTCCCGAGGTACCAGACTTGTGTAGACCATAACTAAAGGTGGAGGTTGATGAAACAATAAATTGCATGAGGAAAACAGAGGTAGAAAAGAAAAAGAAATGGTATAACGACTGGCAAAGCCAATGCCATGACATCGATCAGTGGTCCTCAGCCTTTTTCAGACAATCGCCCTCATTGCTCCAAATTTTCTTTCATCGACCTCGGTTTGTAATTAGACTACTGTTCCCTAAGGGCGGCATTTTTTAACTCTAGCAGAATGAATAGAAATGCGCAAACCTGCGAGACGGGGGCACATTGCAGAGTCAACGGAAACATGAATCTGGGACACGACTGCACGACGACAACAAGTCGCATAATGCGCGAGTGGCCTTAAGGTTATTTCTGTTTCCAACGAAAACGGAGTTAGATCACTGTGTTATTCATGGGCACAACTGATCTACATTGAAGATACAATAACATGTAGTGAAAATGCACTCGACTTGCTGGGGTTAATCATTGATCCATGCACGTGTGCTGAAAACCCCGATAACCACGTGCCACTTCAAAGAGATGTAGTCGGTGGTTTTATGAGATAACAACAGAATTTATTGTCAGACAAACTACTGATAATGGGTTCCCTACAGGTACAAGTCTCATTATTCCCATTGTGAGTGCATTGGTGACTCTTGTGAATGTCCATTATAACACCCAGAAAGATACACGAACGTGTCTTGCCACAACACATGATATTGGCATTATGTAACAACACATCAAAATGGATTTTAGATTGAATTTGGAGAAAGCACGTCGATACGATAACGGTCACATTGTGGTTGGAAAAAGCAAGCCATAGACAGAATATAGTAGTGGGATAGGACAGATGGTGACCCTGCCAAATACACCAACAACCATCCGCATCAACCTGGCAATAAATGCCGTGGATATCCGTGACCGGACAATTTGCCCACAGACAGTTTGCCCACGGACAGTTTGCCCACGGACAGTCTGCCTTCGGACGGTTTCCCTAAAGACATTATGCCTACAGACACTATGCCTATTGGACATAATACCTAACGGACAGTTCCATCAACGTTTCCTATAAGTCTCTTGTGATACTAAATATGCCTTGACATGTTTGATGGCGTAAACACTGTAGTAGACAGTGTCACAATGTCAAAACATGTAAGAACGGCGTTATCTCCGCTACTCACTCAACAGTTTCTTCCTGCAGACGTTCCAACCGTGTTACGATTCGAAATACTTTGGTCAGTCATAGCCACGTTTTTAGCAGCAGCCATGATGGATAGTCCGTCCAAAAAACGAAGTAGAACGAAATACAAGGATGTAATGCGAGTTGCTATGCTGCCATCTTGGACCGGAACATGTGGACTCTTGAAAATGTCCATTATAATGCCCTGAAAAGAATTACTTCCTCAACATAATAATGCTGTTCGGTATTTCTTCGTGAAAAGAACACGGTGAAATATACAGTTCTGAAAGAACATTTCAAAGATCAGTGGGGATTTCTGACATTAATAATAATAAATAATATTTAAATAGCCCTTCATCCTGTCAAACGCCAGCTCTAAACCCTTTACAGTAGTTCTCCAACTCGCATTCAGTTCACCAATTCAAAGAACATGCTAAACATAGGACAACAGTCAGAAACAGCTGTGTTTATACTCCATCAGCTGTCTTTACATAATTATTCTTTATTCAATAAACAAGCAAAGAGAACCTCAGATACATACAAATACAGCAGCCGAAACAATATTCAGTTACACACGTGCACATACATATATTTATGCTCAAACCAATTTGTCCTAAAAAGTAAAGTTTTAAAAAAGAGGGTTTAAAACCGTTCTATATTACACAATCTGGAAATCAGTAATTCTGATGCTGGTTTGCTCGGGTTTTAGATTATACCAGATCGTTGAATGGAAAACCTTAGGCTTTATAATTCTGGAGTGCATGCATTCTATTGACACATAAATCATAAATCATTATTCAATATATTATTGTGTTTATTTCTCCAGCAATTCCCTCTGTTTACGAGCAGGCTATATCTGGGACTTGTAAGAAATGCGTAGTGCATTGTCTGAATGCATTTTCAGGCTCTGAATAACTCATCAATCATAACATGAGAAGTCCGTGGGGTGTAGGAGTAGGGAAAATCCATGGTCGGAGTTCTTGTTTGACTGGGGTTCTATTCTTCTGAACATTTCAACTCTCCAAGTGTTATAAATCTTTCTTTTCCGCGGTTGGAGAATGGGGCGGGGTGGGGGACTTTGAGTGATAGAGAGAGAATGAGAGATAGAGAGAGAGAGAGAGAGAGAGGCAGAAAGAGGGAGAGAGAAAAAAGAGAGAGAGACATAAAGACAGAGAGCGAAAGAGAGAGAGACATAAGGACAGAGAACGAAAGAGAGAGACTCAGACAGCGTGACAGACAGAGAAAGACAGATAGACAGAATGGAAAGCGGCATTTTTTTACTATTCATATTTTTCAAACGATGGTATGAAATACAACGCACGTAACAAATTCTCTATTTTGTATGTGTGTGGAAGGGGGGGGGGGTTATGGGGTGCTAGAGAGATTGAATTTGAATGCAAAACGTATTTCTTATCCGCTTTATAAAATGAATGACATGAAAAGCAACACCTGTATCATTGTGACGGTCACAACTCCAGTGCTAACTCCTCATGAACAAAAATGGATCAATCGTTGCCACAGAGTGCAGAGTGGTCAGTTGTAGCACTGGTGAGCACTGGTCATAGCTCGTCTATAAAAACCACCATCATTAACCCGTCCGTTTGATTGAGTGTTTGTGTGTCGTCATCACTACCATAGCTGATGTCCACCATAGCTGGTCAAAAGACTGACCGAGAGCTGGTCCTTTCATGAAACCCCACACATTTTATGTATTCGCGCAATTGCAGGTGACAGTTTTCTTTGACAAAATAATATGAGTGGATCTGGCGCAGCTAAGGTGAACTTTTTATACTTCTTCAACGAATTCCAAATAAAAGATTTCTAAAACGATTTCCAGCAAAACATTTTAACTGAATGCAGAAAATTGGTTACTTTTTTCATTTTATAAGCATATTTTTACTTCCGTAGAAAAACGTTCCCCCTTTGTAGGGCTTCTCTCAGGAATTTGGTCTCTCCCCTCAAGCCTAATTTCGCCATATCCACCAAAAATATTCTATAAACTCTTTGAAAGAATTGCTCTTCTTCTATTGCCAACTCTTAGGAAACTGAATGTCGTGACGCCGCTATCCGAGTAGGTGGTCGGTCAAAATCGCACAGTGAACACCGGGGCTTTTGATCGTAGGACTGGTTGGATGCTGACGTCACGCCTAATAGTTTCAATGAGACGCCGCACACAAGCGAACAGTTTGTTTGGTGTTTTTTTTTTTGTCTCACGAGAAATCAACGTATTAGCGTCACTGCACAACTTGTCGGCGGATCAGAATTGTTTGGCACGTGTCTAAGCTTATTCTTGGACACACGTGAATTTGGCTCTCCCTTCACAAAGATATTATGTCCGGTCTGATATTCCCGAGCTTCCAGCTATCGCTCACACAGCCTCATCATTCAAATCTGTCATCCATGTCCTCATCAACAGTTGTACAGGTCGTCTGATATTGGACTAAGAAACACTTACACACACCGACAGATTGAAGGGAGAGAGAGAGAGAGAGAGAGAGAGAGAGAGAGAGAAACGGACGGACGAATAAACAGGCAGACCGACGGATGGACAGACAAAAATTCTGTGGAAAGGGACTTTGGGGAGAATTTCTGGGATTTTCAAAGGAAGAGAACTGCCCTCAAACAAGACAGTGTTTCGACCCTTGAATTCCATAGATCTATCCTTTACAGAGGCGGCGCGGCCATACTAAGATCCTGAGAGATACGCTCAACCAAACGAAGAAGAAAGGAACACTTACAGTAAACATAGTAATATGAAAAATAATGTTATAATAATAATAATAATAGAATGGAGCCAGAGGGTAAAGATGTAAACACCTAAAAACTTCGTGACAGCTAGAGAAAAAACAATGAAACTTTGTGTACTGTCTCAATTTTTGCAGATGAGACATGAACACGCCGATTTTATGGTTTTGGTCAATATTCAGTCTGATATTAATTATTTACAGTTTTTTCTGTTTTTGTTTGTTTGTTTTTTTTTGGTTTTTTTTTGAGACACAGAAAAAGACAGGGAGACAGAAACAAAGAGATCGGTAGAGACAGAGAGAGCTAGAGGGAAAGAGAGAATCATGGCGAGAAACTCGCAGACAGCAAGAGGAAGGCAGACAGACATATACAATCCAGAGAGAGACACACTTAGAAAAAGAAAAAGAGGCAGAAAGGAAAGAGGCAGACAGACAGATACATCTAAATAGATTGGCAGAGGCAGGAAGAACGCGAGAGGGAGAGATAGATAGACAGAGAGAGAGAGAGAGAAAGTGGGGGTGGGGGTGGGGGTAGAGCAAGACAGAGATTCGGGGACAGAGACGTTCGGAAATTGGCTCTAGTCTAAATATCACAGTTTTTTGGTTCTCCGAGTCGATAGTAATAATAATGTCAATAAATAAAATTAATAAACAACTTATCGATCCTGAAATCGATTGAAGTTTCTCTCTCTCCCTCTCTCTCTCTTTTCTTGTTCTCTCTTTCTTTCATTCTTTCTTTTTCATTCTTTTCAGCAAATCCTCAATTAGTCAGATAATGATTGGGAGGATAGATAGAGATCAGCCTGTCCTACATGATTACTACTTGATGAGTTCTTTATTATCATTCATAACTCGGCAGAATCGATACAATAAGAGCATTTTACCATAGGCAAGATCGATCTATATGTACTTAGCATTTGAGACACAATTATTAATCGAAGTGGATAGATGGACCCTGGGGTGTACCTAGCTAAATATAGGCGTTTTAGGATAGGTGGACCCCGGACCAATGAAAAGCTGTCTTTCATCGCCAAGTTAGGCTAGGGTAGGAAAACAAACATTCCAATGGCGGCATGGATGTCGATAGATCTAGATCTATCCTCCAAGGTTAGGTGGACCCCGGACCAATGAAAGTTGTCCGGGGGTCTACCTATCCTCTACTATTATTAATAGTATGTACTATAGTAAGTTCTTTGAAGACAACAGACGTTTTGCGAGCCGGTGTTAGGGTCTGAATATGGACGTGTAAACATGACGGTTCTGTAACTCGTGTTTATATTGCTTCGTGATCTCTTTCTCTCTCTCGTTCTCTCTCTCCGTGTGGATATCTGTCTGTCTGTCTGCCTGCTCTTCCTTTCTGTCTCTCTCTCTCTTTTTGTCTGTCTGTCTGTCTCTCTTCTGTTGGAAGTCTGCCTGTCTGTCTTTTTCTGTGTCTCTCTCTCTCTCTTTATGTCTGTCTGTCTCTTTCTGTTTGTCTGTCTGTCTCTCTCTTTTTTCTGTTGGATGTGTGTCTGTCTGTTTTTTTCTTTGTCTCTCTCTCTCTTTATGTCTGTCTGTCCCTGTCTTTAGTCTATTGTCAGCCTGTCTGCCTGTCTTTACTTTTGTCTTTGTTTCTGTTTGTCAGTCTGTTTGTCTGTGTGTGTTTGTCATTCTTTCTCTTTCTCTGTCTGGCAGAATTCACCCTGAGCTTCAAACTAACTGCCTACAGCAGCTCACCTGAGCAATCTAAAAAGAGGATAGTGAGAGAGAGAGAGAGAGAGAGAGAGAGAGAGAGGAGGGAGAGAGAAAGAGAGAGAGTGTGTGTGTGTGTGTCTACTCTTAACATTGACTAGACTATAAAAACACACAGGGACACAGAAAACCTGGGGATCGCGGCACGGCTTGGCAAGCAGAAAGTTAAACCATTGCAAAAACAGCAATAAAAAAGTTGTTTGTATGCAAAGTTTCATGTTTGGAAAAAACACCAAGAAACCCAAACAGTTTCTGTTTGTTTATTTTATTTAACAAAACAAAAGATTGTATCCCGACAGGTTGTGTTATTTCTTTCATTTTTAATTCCCGTAGCATTTAATTAAGTTTCATGTCATGTTATCTCCTGTGGTGGGCCTTTGCTTACTACTTTTTTCTGTCTGCGTCTTTGTGTCTATATGTCTGTCTGTCTGTCTGTCTGTCTGTTTGTCTGTTTGTCGATGTATCTCTTTTGTTTTCTCTCTCACCCTCTCTCAATCTCTCTCACTCGTTCTCGCGTTCTTTCTGCCCCAGTACGTCTCTGCCTATCTATTTAAAGGAAGCATATCCGTACAACGCACACAATTCGATGACGTAGAGCACACACCGGAATACCATATTACTGACTTTGTTAATTTGCATAGTTTTAAAAAAATATGAATCGTCTTAGTAGCAAAACAATCCGACTTCTGCTCGGAGATTGCGTGATCTGCGCTAATAGTATACTTGAGTGTATGTCGATCACCAATGGCTACCCCAAACTCTTTTCGCCTGATCAGTCAATCTGACTACCGCCCATTGATACAAACTGACTAGACCCTCACGCCCAAGGTCCATCTGACTATTCCATGTGTTGTCACTTTAAATTCGTCAACACCATACCAAGTTTTGTTTCAGCAAACCTTCACCAGTCGCGCTTTTGGTAAACATGTTGTTCGGATATGCACTGTCCATATCCATACAACATGTTGTACGGATATACACTTCCCTATTTAAATGTATCTGTCTTTCTGATTCTTTCTCTTTGCCTCTTCTTCTTTCTCTAAGTGTGTCTTTCTCTGGATTATATGTCTGTCTGCCTCCCTCTTTCTCTCTGCGTGTTTCTCTCAATGTGTCTCTCTTTCCCTCTCTCTGTCTCTCAGTGTCTCTCTCTCTCGCTCTCTCTCTCCCTCTCTCTTTATCTCTCCCTCTCTGTCTCTCTCTTCATCTCTCACCTCCTCTCTAACTCTCTACAACTCTCTACCTCTCTCTATGTTTCTGGCTCCCTCTCTTTTTCTGCCTGTCTCTGATTTCTTTCTAATAATAATATGTCTCAGGAAAACTCTCCCCTCCCTAAGAAAACACTGAATGAGGCAGGTCGATCCCACCACCACATCGGCGCTGGTTACAACAGTCTTGTCATTATTTTCCCCCTTTATCCACAGCTAACAGAATCTCTTGTCTGGCACAAGGTTTCACGACATATTATCTTTCTCTGTAGGAGATCAAATTATACGTTCTTTCGATATCGGCATGTGCTTCATGGCAAACACAGGCCATCAATTGATTAAACCCCTCAGCAGACTTTCCTCTGAGGGACCATCTCTAAAGTTCTCAGAGTGGGATGGCGGGTGGGTGGGTCTGAATACGAAAAGTGTTCATGGAATGTGTTTCTCGTGTGTGTGTGTGGGTTGGGAGGGGTTGAGGGGGCTAGTTCTGGGAAGCACACGTAAGGTTTTCACTATGGTAATACACTTAGTTTGGGTTTGAGGGCGCGCCAGCACCAAAATCGACCACTGTACGATTTTCACGGTCTATTTGGGTGGTTCTTTATGTTTGGAATACAGAGTTTCATCAATTGAAAATTCACAAATAGAATTAAATGGTTCCGTATAAATTTTATTACTTTGATAATGTTCTGAAAGCTTGTTTTATGTAGATGTAATACATAAAATGTTGGGGGTTTTTTTTACGTTCTTTTTTTTTTCCAACATGAGATATTTAGGCTATGTATCTGATAAAGAAAATCAGAAGACAGCCCATGCAAAGTGTCATTTGGAGCATTTAAAGCAAAATGGTGTTGTTTGTCACGAACATTCACCGTTTTAATGGCCGTGAGCTCGTATAAGTTGGGAGGGGTGTTGACGCCAGATGCATAAAAAGCGTCCACGGGGAAGAAGAGGCGGGTGTGTGCAACCTTGCCAAAATCGAGCGTGCATACTTTAAAAGGACCCTGAGTGACACAGACTTTGGTCGTGCCGCTGTGGCAAAGTATTTGTTCCCTCGGAAATCGGACCTTTCACTTCACAGTAAACGCCCCCCCCCCCCCCCCCACCGACGAAGTACAATCTCACCCCAGATATATAGCTTTTTTTTTTTTTTAAATACATCTTAAAAATCGTCTGTGATTAGAAACTGGATTCGAGAGTGTAATATTAATAGGTAGAATGCGCATGACGTCACAGAGTTTTTTTTTTTTGTACTTCCACCAAACAAGATGGCCGGTGGATCAACTGATGAGTGTAACTTCGAGATGTGTCTAAGCAGTTAAAATGCCTGCTGGTTGCATTGCAGTTGACTGTTGTGACAGGGGTGGAAAGGATGGATCCAAGCGGGTCAGATTCCCTACCATCCGTGTAAACAAGAGAAAGAAAGTGAAAGAACTGACCGAACGTCTCCCATGTGCATATACACACGTGTCATTGTTTGCAGTAGTGAACTCGCCGCCGATTGGTTCGCGACGCCTTAAGTGGGTCCGGACAGACAAGATGGTGGATATGCGCATTCTACCTATATAGAGTGACATTTCATTATCACACGCTCAGTTTGGTGTAGGTTTTCCTTCATAGGAACCAGCGCGTACTACCGTGGTACACATGAAAACTGTAGATTATCATGGGAAACTTTCTAGATGATTAAGACTGACAGAGAGAGACACAGAGAGTGTGTATGTGTGTGTGTGTGTGTGTGTGTGAGAGAGAGAGAGAGAGAGAGAGAGAGGGGGAGAGAAAGGGTGGGAGCGCCGGTTAGTGCCAGTGACCCCACCTCGGACAGGCTTCTGTGAAATCAAGAGAAATCAACACATAGTGACAGCAACCAAACTACACAAGTTGTACTTGATTTAATTTTTCTTTTTCTTTTTCATTCGTACACCATTGCATGAAAGAAAGGTTAGCAGCGCAGTGAGATGGAATGCTCTAGAGGAGCAAAATCAATAAAGAGACTGAAGTTTCAAGAGCCTTTCATCCCTATGGCTATTGGGCTCTGGCCTGATTATGCTCAGCATGTATTAGAACTCACTGTTTTGCTATTTCCTTGAGTTCATATCTGCAATGGCTGTCTGTATCTCGTTGCAGTTTAGTTGTGGCCATGTCTACTAAAAATCTGTTTTCATCTATACTGCTGTGTGATGAGAAATGCATATTATTGTTTGGGGACAGGAGTATTTTATATGGTAATCTATAGCTGAACAATGAACACAACTCAGTGTTTTCTCTATTCGGCTTTGCAATTAGTCCACGGTCCCCTAACTACAACTTGTGGGGAAAGGACCGTATAAACTAAAGGTAAAATTTTACAAGGAGTCGCAAAAACAAAAACAAAAATTGCTTTCACATCCTTTTTTTTCTTTCTGTATTGATTTAACTGATCTTTGGACTCCCTATGTACCATCCCAGCATCTTAGATCATCTGCTGACACTAAAAAGTTTAAAATTCCTGAGATGTCCCTTAAGACCATGGGTGCATTTTTTTTTCTTTTCAAGTGCCTCAGATCTGGAATTCTCTGCATCTGCCTTTGAGAGAGAGTGAAAATTTTATGACTTATAAACATCAGCTGAAGAGTCATCGTTTGACACTCTAAATGTCCTTTTTTTTTTTTCTTGAGTATGTCTGTGTGTTGTGTGTGTGATCTATATGATATCAATGTTGTAAAGCGCTTAGAGTCTGGTTGTTAACGGGATGAAACGCTATGTAAATGCTGTGTATTATTATCATTTAATTATTATTATTTTCACATAGTGACGACCAAAAAAACCTTTTGCTTTTAGTTGTACAAAACTATAACCGAGATAGAAAGATAGAGCATATACATAATATTATATCATTTGTCTCAAATGGTGTTAAAATGTGGATTTGACTAAGATTGACCCATATTAGTCCAGTCTTTTTTCAGTAACACGTTAAAATGCCCTTCAAAACCTTGGTATGTATACTATATTATTATGTATACCATTGTACTCGTATAATTATATTTTTGTACGGCTATCTGTCCCATATCATTACCTTGATGACATAACGGCCCAAGACAGCTTAGACCAACATTGCCACTGACCTTTCACGTAGTTCTTGAGCTCAAGCCTAACTCTGTCGAGTGCAGAAGACCAAAAATAATCCGTACTAGTTCGCAATTATTATATTCCCAAACAGCTAACTGTACAGCAATCCTATGTTGAGACTAATGGTACCGTGCTTTAGCGATATGTGCATGCTTATAGAGAGTTTTTTTTTTTTTTTGTCTTTTAGAATGAGCTAAAAAAAGACTCAATATGACTTTTTCTTTACTTTAAAGAGAGATGGACTGCGCAGAAACACCTGCTATGTAGCTTAGTTTATCTCCTCACGTATCGGCGTGTCGAATCTGTGGATCCCAGCTCTTCAGCGAGGCTCATATTCCATGCCCCATTTTTATCTTCATACAGATCTCATCAATTTAATTATTAAACAGCAATCACATTATCCACCAACTGAACATCAAATGATCGTTGACGGATCGGGCTTTACGCATTCTCATATGACCTGTTTTGACGGCAGATTTAATTAGTATATTAACACTGGACGATTCAGTTGCATCATCATTCATCTCTTTTGTGCCGTCTGGGACGTCGTGGGGAGAAAGAGTTGACGGTCAGCGCAGAGCCGAAATGCTTCGAGAAGTGGGAGATTGTGTAATTTCAAGGTCTCCTTCATATCCTTAACCCAGGTCTTCCGTATTTTTTCTCCCGCCTTAAACCCTGACATTCTTATAGTGTATGCTCGGTGTGCAGGATGGTGAATTGGTGTACCTCATGTCGAGTGTCCAGACTACTTGATGATCTGTTGGTTAATGTCTTGGAGGATTGGAATGTATTCCATGATTTCCCTTTATATCTGTTCTCACCCCGTTTCTTCTTCCTGAGTCATTTCTCACCAGTAGGCGGTTTGGTGAAAAATCCTAGCTCGTCTCTAAAATGAACTTTCGTAACGCACTCCCTACAGAAAATCTAATGGTTTAAATAAACAATAAAATGTTGTCATTCTTAAATGTGCACATTTTTTGTAAAATATTTTTTCCAGGATTTATTTTTTTATTCAACGTGTACCTACAAAATTCGTCCTTTTCTTGTGAGCGAATCAAATATTCAGTCCCTCGCACCATTTACTATCATTTTCTTATAGACTTATACCATAATTTACGCAGAAATGTGCAACATTTGAAATAACAACACTGGTTATTTGTGACTGCAATCTATATTAGAACTTGCACACACACACAAAAAAAAGACCCTGGGGAGTACATAACGAAAGTATTAGTCACAGCTTTGGTCCTGCCGCCAATAGGCGTCAAATTTTGCGGCAAGGAGTCCTGGAAAACAGAGCACAATGATACCCTTTTTTTTTCTTTTCTTTAAGGCCTCCGATTGAAATGTGATTTGGAATGTGTTCATTCTGTGCATGACTCAGTGATTAGAGATAACTGAATAGGTACATAATTAAAGGAATTTTTGTTAAAAACACAACTAATTTGACAAAATTAAAGCGACCTATACGTAAATACTTAAAGGAGTCCAAAGTGAATAGTTAGCTAAATAAATAGATCAGTATAAAAGTACGTACATATCCAGGCAATGACAAAGTAAATAAATACTAGCTGTCTAGCTGTCTGTAAGGACTCTCTGGGGATCGGACCAAATGATACCATTTCAACTGTAAGCGTAATGAAGAAGATTTGTGAAAACAAGCACATAAAGGGTGTGAACTACAAGTAAAACAAATGTTTGCTATAATAGCAATTACCATGGTCAAATATAAACAATAATAATAATAATTTACCTCAGCTTCCTAGCAAAATAAGTTAACTGTGGAAATACAAAGGGGGAAAGGGGGGGGGGGAGAAGTATTCGTTTGCAAACAGCTGTGTTATTTAAACAAAAACAAAAAAACAGGAAGAAAGAAAACGACAATTGAATTAAGCAGTTAATTCTCTAACAAGAAAGACATTATGAAATATTTCTACTAGCATTTGATCTGCTTTCAGGCTAAAAACAACTTGAAGATTTTGAAAAAAAAAAAATAAATAAAAGAACATGCGGGTGTTGTTTTAAGGTAACTCAGTGGAAATTTAATTGGGAGTTGTTATACCTGGCAGAACCTAGCCCCGGCCGAGACATAGAGAATGTATTTGCATCGATCCTCTGACTAAAATGTTTGCCTGAAGTGGGGAAGGGCTCGTGTTAGGATCCGGCGGGGCAAAGGGTCAAAGCTAACAGAATTCAAGCTGTATGGAACTGCATGGAAATTAAAACTCATGACATTTTCCAAACAACTCGATGGCCTCCGTGATGGCTGACACAAAGATCGCAGAAAAGAAAAAGAGCAAACATCTCGTTTAAAATGCTACAAAAATGGTGCCTGGCTTTATCCACATTAACGCGATGTCCCGTGCTAAAGAAAGCAAAATATATCCAAAAAATCTCTTTTCAAACGCCATACTAGTGCTTTCTGTGAAATGGTTTTTAGCCTGGTATTTATGCTCGACTTTAATGCTGTCTAGACACGATGCTGAAAAAATCACAGAGCCGTCTCAGACATTGAAAATCTGAGCCTCGCATGGAATAAAAACAAAATAAACAATAATAACAATAATAACCATGAAAATGAAAAATTGGGAAAGACGACGATAGAGCTAAATGGAACAGACTCAGAATCGACCAAAAATATGCAGAAATGGAAACATCCCTAAAGCTGAGGGACATTGAACTTTTAAAAAAAAACATTCAAGTTTAGTAATGCTCGATTTGGATCTATGATCCAGCGACAGCGAAATGTCGAATTGCTGGAACACAAGAGTGGCTCAGACACTTTATGGCCGTCATGCGTGCGTTTTAATAATGTCTTCAAGTTTTTGTTTCTGTCTACCACCGATGTTGCTCTTCTGAAAACGTTTTTAACCTCTTGAAGGCCGACACTGTATTGTCATAAATAATCTTTAGTATGTCCGCTGTGAATATGTCAGATATGATTACAAATTTGTAGACATTTGATAATTTGTGTTTGAAAGTTCCTATTTACATTTTAGAATAACCGATTTGACCAATTTTAAAAGTAACAAAGTCTGTAGAAATCATGGCTGTACTGTTTTAAATTTTGGCACTGAAAATGTTAAAGTCCCGCTCCGCAGGGTTATGATCGCCGACTGTTTACTTTGGCTTTTGACAGCAAGTAAACAACAATAACGACATTGTATACTCCAATGTCTGTCAAAATAATTCCGACGGCGGTACGGTAAACCAGATTAATTCGACTTTTTTTTTTTCAAATTTGAGATACCTGGCATGCTTGTAGCCCTTGACAGCCCCCACTTTGTATTATACGCTGGAGGTTAAATTCTGAGTACTGAGGGTTGAATAACGTTTTTCCAGAATGTCATAAGAAGATGTCAGGAAGTTAACGACGGAAACACCCAATGAAAGAATCCACTCTTCCTCAGAAGATCGTCACTTGTCTCTCAACACCTGAGGAGTTTCTTACCCTTAAGTCAGACAAGGAAAGTTTTTTGCTTCTCCGGAGAAAAAAAATTGTGAAAACTGAGATACGGTATCGTCGAAGAGTGTTTATCAGTGAGTTTGCTTTTCTGTCTGTCCACGCATAACCTGGTGTTTTAGTGGTTTTTATTTTAAGTTACATCGTCATGTTGAATGAAACCGGACGACTGTCATAAGCGCCACTAATGTCTCACGGAAAGCAGAATCTCTTTTGTGACTAACTGAGGTACCCGATGTTGCCTGGTAAAGAATATAATTTATATTTGAAAAGAAGTTTACGTAAAAACCGCATGTTTCTTATATTTTGTGGTTAACTCGGAGTTCTGGGTGTAATATTTACAATTCGTTGTCATATGTATAGATTGTCATCTTTTTCATGTTATATTTTTTTTTATTATTTGTACTTTTAACAAACCCCTGGTCGTATATGTTATCTTAATTAATATCACTGTGAATGTCAGAGATCTGTCTACTGGTTTTTTTTTTCTTTAATCGACCTTTCCTCTTCTCCTCATATGTCTGAGATAGGTTTTTAGTTGTTTTTTTATGTGCATATTTGTGTTGTTGATTTTTTTTTTTTTTTGTTCGAATTCAATCCATTTGGCTTTCAATGTTTATTCATTCACACATGCATTATTAAAGTGTTTGTTTTTGATTTTACCTGAAGGCCCCGTGTCTAGTTTTAAAGGGCAAGACATAATCTGAAATTTCATTTAACTGGAAACTCATTCATTCTGTGAAACTACACAGCCACGGACCAGACAACTGAGCTGCTGAAAAACTAGCCATATAAAAAGGCTCCCGGCGAAATTGGATAGGTCGCGCAGTTTTAGTGCTAGAGCGGACTGTGGTTGGGATCCAAGGCTAGATACATCCCCAGGGAAGTTCTGAAAGGAGGGAAGGTCATCCATACAGTTACATAAGCTCGGAAGAGAATGAAAGATTGTCTTCAGCATGTCGTCAGTTTTGTGACGAAGGGGTAAATAGGTAGTAACAGGTTGTTATCTATTCGGCCCTTGCTCATGGAACCGACGATAATGTGAGAATCGTGCATGGGGGAGAGAGCAATAAAGGTAAGCAGAAGCTGGGGGGGGGGGGGAGAGAGAGAGAGAGAGAGAGAGAGACAGAGCACTAAGAAAATAATTCAGAGGAAATGTGAGGCGATTAGAAGTGTAAACGCTTAGTGCACGAACCCCTGACCCCTTCTACGGCACCACCCGCCTTACCAGGAAGAAGAAAAGAACTGGGGTAGTAGTGTCTGGGCAGCGTAAGTGATGTTTTCAATTTTGGCAATACATATTTCAAAAGTGAACAAAAGTAAATTTTTTTGGACATGTAAACAGCCAAATAAATCTGTTTCCAAAAAAACCATCAAATTGTCCATACAACATGCCACCTGAAGTTTTGGGACGTCAAGGGCTTATTTACCATTCTCATGGCTGTGCTTCCGTCGGAGGATACGCAGGGGGCAGGGGGGAATTGGGGGGGGGTGAGGCTGATCGCGTATGAAGTGCCCCTTGGGGGTGGGAAGTGGGGGGGGGGGGAGGCGGGGTTTAAAATCACCAAAATTGAGCGATTCATTGAATGGTTTCAAATAAGGAATCCCCACAATGTCAATGCAGCGTGACCATCAGAATGATCATTCTATTTGTATGTTGTTTTGTGTGTGTGTGTGTGTGTGTGTGTGTGTGTGTTCTATTTTCCCTGCGATGTTTAATTAATATACAAAATCAATCCTACAATGGTGTAGTGTTATAACTTTGGGAACAATGTGAAACCTCCATAATTGATGAAATAATTGTAAAAACTACAGAAAAACTGTGAGGTCGCAGCAAGGCTAGAAGTAAAAGTAAAAAATTTGCTACATACAACTTTTTTCTGTCTGCCAAACCTCCATTATGTTGGCATTTCCAATACTGAACAGCAGAATTGTAAACCAGGAATCAAATAATAATGGATTTTGTATGCATAATTAATACACATACATTTTATATGAAGTTTCTGTTATCGTGAGGCTCAAAGAGCCTGATTTTCAATGACAAGAAAACGTCATTAAATTTTGTATAAAAACGGAATGTCTACTGGAGGCTCATCCGCAGAGAAAACTTTGCAAGCCCTGGAAATACACTGTGGTACTGGTATAAAAACACATGAACAAAAGAGGTTGCTCTGACACTGTTCAAAATATTATTATATGCAACTGCATAATCTGATAGGCCTATTTATCCTTTTTAAAGAAAATCTTATTAAATTGTATAAAGTCAGTATCCTTTTTGAAACCTACACTTTTCCCTCTCGTCCCCCCCCCCCCCCCAATAAACTTCTGGGTTGAAAAGTGAAGGATTCATCACACTGACACAAAAAAGCTTAATAATGATCGCTATAAAAGATTTATTGACCAGTGACGAAATGTTGGCTGGGTCTTGTAAAAGTACAGACACTCACTCATTTATAACCTTTTCTTGGCCAATGAATAAGGAGATAATAACTGTCAATTATCTCTCGAAGGATGGAATGGGCTATTCTTGACAATTATGAATGCAACGTAATTTCATTATTTTTCTTTATTTTAAATCTACACCGTGTTTTTTCTGTTCGGTATGGAAAATGGCAGTTCTTCGACGAAATCTCTGACATCGATTTTTGAAATACTTTTTTTTTTGTATATTCTTTAATTTTCTTATTAATGCTTTTTTATTGTTTTCATTATGAAATTTACATCTTTTGACATTCAGAACATTGTACATGTAGTTGGAAAATTCCAGATCAAGACTAGGGTAGCATGCTTTTGGTCAGAAGGACCTTTCTCAGGCTAAAAATCACGTGATTGGTGGGCGCTTCTGGTCAGATCGTCTGTCCTATCATTCTGTTATTCTATTTGTCGTCTTATTTCTTCCTGGTCTAGCACAACCTGACCCCTATCGTGTCGACGTGCTTTCTCCAAACTCAAACAAATATACAAATCAGCAAAAACAACAACAAATTGAAACAGAATTAAACGAGAAAAGAAATTAAGAGCAAAAACAACAAATCTGTCACTTCGCTTGGCATGCGTTCCCTCACCAGGAAAAAGGGAAGTCCTTCTTGGAGGGGCACACTCATCAAAATTCATTGTGAATGAATACGCTGCCAAAAAACTGTTGCACGTTTTTCATCCTCTTATTGGTGCTGAAGGCAGCTACAACAATAACAACAAACTAAATGCCATGGAAATTTTCTGCTTAGACATTGTGTTTCAGTTTGCCTGAGTGACAGCCAGCACTGCGGCTTCACTTTCATTTCACCTTTGGCGGTATTGCTGATTGTTCTCAGTCTCATTTCACCGAAAAGATACAAAAATCAAACAAACAAATCCTGCACAGTGCCTTTTTGGGTTCACAGTGCCCCAGCTTTCGTTTCGTTTCGCTTTTCATCGACACTGACGTCTTTCGGCAAAACTAACGAAAACGAAATGAAACCGAAGCCACCGTGTCTTGGTACTAAAGACAATTCCCTTCACTGCCATGGGAAGATCTAAAACAAACATATGAACAAACAATAAAAACCCATGCCACGTTTAGCCCTAACTATTTCCACTAACAGAATGCTTTAACGGGACATGGCAAAATACCTTAGAAACCTTTTAGACATAACTATAAAAAGCACATTTTCTCAGTTTGGCTAATGAGGTATTATTATTATATTAGGGGGAAATCTCTCCGCCTTTTCACAACTCTTTCTGGTACTTTATTTGTGGCGAATCCAATCTAATCTCAGTAAGAATTCAGAATGAACCTTCGCCCCCCCCCTAAACTTTTCCTTTTTAGTGTGTGGCCAGAAACTATTTTTAACTTTCTTTTAGGGATAAAAATTAGTTTGGTTTTTTTTCCTCCCTTTTTGTCCCTTTTCCCAGTCTTGATAAGGGTAGATAATTTGATTATTTTCACTTGCCTTTCATCAAACCAGCTAAACTAGGTTTCTAACTATGTCTGTTGAGGGACATCTCGGCCGTACCGCAGCAGAGCGCTCTGACGTCACCGGGGAAAAGCAAGTTCTGTCTTTCATTCCTCTATTTCCAGTCTATTTCAAGTTTCAACAGCCGCTCTATTAAATTCATTTCCCACATAATCATTTTAGTCGGTCGCGCGTTCATTTATTTATTTCTGTATCGATCTTGCTAATAACGTTTTTTCTTGTGTTTTGTTTCAGTTATTTTCCTCTCTCCGTTTTTGTTTTTGCTCTAGTCACCCATTTCTTTTCTCTATTTCGTTGTTGTAAATCTTCTCTGTTCCCCCAAATCCTTTCTCTTTAGAAAAGTTCCAGCACATTAAAAATATTTAAGCTTCCTGCTAAAGCATTCCATTTCCAGCTTTTATTTCCGGCGTCCATTTGGCGTACTCGAATTCATATATTATCGTGTTTGTTTTAGTGTTCTTTGTGTGTGTGTGTGGGGGGGGGGGGAGTGCGATTTTCTACACCGCTCATGAGAACAAGTAATCCGTTCATGAAACATTCAACCAATGTTGTGCAATGAGTGCAGAACTGATATTGAATACCTTGGTGGAAACAACAACACACACACAAAAGCAAAGTCAAATGTTTGCAAAGTCTCGGATAAGAAATTATATAAGAAAATAAAATGCAAAAGGAAAAGGAAGACAAAACTCGCTTCGGGTCGATGGACCTTCTTCATGCTAAAATTGAAAGTCACTGAAAAGAAAAGTAAACAAATAAAAAAAACCAATAACTAAAATTCTAAACATCAAAGTGAGGAGATTTCTCTTGGCGAGTTTCAGATGTGGAAACAGCCTGTCAGTCCAATTGTGGTGATTGGAAATATTCTGTACCTATAATTATAATTTAATGTTTGTCCCTTCTGTCTTTCCTTCATTCTTCTCCCTCACTTATCCATTCATCAACCGATCACAGTGAATCTGCCTGCTTGTCGATATCATAATGTGATCCGTCGTCAAATGAATACCATGTAACTGAGGCAGATTTTAAAAAAGTTTAGTCTCGTGGAGTGGCATTGAACACATTCCCGACCGATTTTGATGGGCCGACTGGTTGGAGGGTGACGTCACCACCATTGATTTCAATGAGATCCAATTAGTTTTGCTGGTGCTGGAGGTGCCATTGAAACTCAAGTGTCTTGATGTCACACTCCAACTAGTTGGCCGATGAAAACCTTTCAGGTCACGCCGGGCCCCAGACATTTTATTTACCAAGAATATTATTTGGCCACATACAGAAGAAATACCAAGGCATTATAATGACTGCCTAAACCTATGTTGCGATAAAAATCATTCTTGGTCGATAAAAGTGCCTTCTTCTCGTTCCGGGCATTGAGATTTCATGACCGGTTTCAGAAAGTGCGTCACATTTTGTTTTCTTCACTTCCACCCTTCTTACACTCTGTCCTCCTCTCACCCCCCTCCCCCGGTGCCTTCCACCTTTCCCCCACCCTCCTCGCCCACTCATTACTTGTAATCTACTTGTCAATACCAGATGTCACTCAGTGCTAAAAGTGGCAACAAGTGAAATGGACTTTCTACTGCAAAGACAGCGGCGCCCAATCTTTTTCGTCCCGTTTGTCTCACCAAGAAAACTCGCATGCGATTTTGATAATTATGAAGCTCGTGCGTGCTGAGGCGTGTTTTGACACGTGTTTTTGGCCCTCACACACCAACTCGTGTCAAACTCGTGCCTAGCTGCAGAAAAATAGCTCCAGCCTTATTTTTTCGGCAAGTCGTGTGCGATTTCTTGACATGCGAGCGGAGGCGTTCGCCTGGGTTCGTGTCAGCACGCACCAAACTGATGCGCGCGCATCCACTCAGGAATGTGAAAAATTCGCACACGAGCTTACGCGTACGTGGCAGCCTACTCGTGCGTGTTGACACAAGCCCACACGTTCGTGTCGACTCGCGCACTAGTACAGTGAGACTACCCTATATATAGGGCCTGCTTGTGTTATTTCGCTTGGTTCCCGCTTTTATACTTGTCCTCCTCCTCCACAATTCGTGCCAGTATAGCACAACTTGGGCCTCAAATCAGTCCTGGCGGGAGGGGGCGAAGGTTATTCGTTTGCGAGTCGTGTGGGCACGCGTGGGCTCGTGCACGAACGTGTCAGCTCTTGTGCGAATATTGCTCGTGTGCGTGTGGACACGTACGTACAGGACTTAATTTGACACGTTCGCACACGAGTTTTCTTGATGAGACTGCGGCATTACTCCTGACAACTTTTCCACGTTGTTTTGTTCAGTAATTTGAATTTATACTTCTTTCCTAATAAAACAACAAAACGCCACCTAGATCTAGTTCTTGTTTGGTCCAACTCCACTCTTTGCACAATTGAGAAATGCGCCGTTAGACGTTTGCGGCTTTAGCATTATGATATGGAGTTAGAGTAAATGGGGACTGTGAAACAGTTTGATAAGTGCCACTATGCATTTTAAACAAGAGTCAAAGTGTTCATTTGTTATATCTCTTCTACATACTAAAAGATCTCCAGTTTTCCAGAAAGAGAACTAAGGTCGTGAAGAACAAAATTGTGAAATTCTGTTTTTAACATTATTAAGTACAAATAACAGCAACAATAATAATAGCACAACAATCTCACAGGAAATTCACCTGGTTTGAGGCGGACAGCCCTGTGTTAGAGTAAGGATGAAATATTGCGTTTGAGACTAAACTATTCGTTGAGCATTAACGTGAGGGGGCGGGGGTTGGGGGTATATGACAAAGCAAATTTATAATTTTTGTATTTTATTTAACATATCATGGAGAGCTAAATTAATGAGGAAACAGATAAGAAAAAAGAGAAAGGGAAGGAGGAGGAGAGAGGAAAATAGAGGGGGGGGGGGAGAGAAAGAGAAGGAGAGTGGGGGGGGGGGGTATGGAGAAAGAAAGAAAGTGAGAGAAAGTGAGAGAGGGAGAATGAGAGAGAGAGACAGCCAGACAGAAACAGAAAGAGAGAGAGAGAGTTTATCTTATTTGTAACCCGATGGGAATTCTGTGAAAATAATTTAGAAATTATTGACCGACGTAAACTGAGACAAATGTAAGTCCTAAGTCAAGATCAGAAGAAAAAAAAAGGTTACACCTGAAAAACTATCCAGTCCACGTTAGAAAAAAAAAAACACGTTTTACAAAAGATCTCAGATGGCGGACTTGGTGTCCTTGTTTGAACCCGTGCCAGCTTCAAGCAGAAAACAACGACAAAAAATCACAATCACAGAATCTTCCGGAAAAGATTTTTGTTGTATGTGACGTCAGCATTAGCCAAAATGCATTGTCACTTTCCTCTATCTCACCATTCGTGTTTTGTAAATCCATCGTTGACCCACCTGAACATTAATTTTGCTGAAGAAAATGGCTTCACTTTTTATATTGAATTTGGAAATTTCTCTGAGCTGAAAAATGAAAGTGCTGCTCGGACGCTCCCAAGTGGTCATTCCATTCTGTGTCAATACATGTATAACAAAGAAACATGTAGCTCGTGTTAAATAATTTATATGCTGCATTCTCACCATGTTTTTTTTAAATTAATTCTTTTGTTATTGTGTGTTTTTCTGTCGTTCTTCACTGTGATGTTTCCACTTCCTCTCACTAACTTTCTTCTGACACCAGCCGTGATGGGCACGGCACAAACACACTAAATAATCGACTATCTCTCTTCTATAAGTTATAACAAACGATATCTGTATTACTTATATATATATACAATAATTATTAATTCATTCAATAATAATAGGAACATAGGTCATACAATTTCATGTGAATTTCGATGGAATGAAGTTGATGCAAATCAGTACATGATGATTAAAAGGCTTCGTAATATTCAATTCCTAGCACATTTTATAAAACACACGGGTACATTCAGCTTAAGGAAACCTCTCCTTTAGGGGTGTATGGCGCTATCTGGGCACTGGTTCTTCCTCTCTACTCTGGCTTGACTGCGCAGTTAGATCAACAGGTATCGGCAGGTACCAATAGGTCGGGAAGCCAAGAAGCCACGATGTCGTTAATCAAAGGACAAGAAGTTGAGAAGCCAAGAAGGTGTTGTTCTTCCTCCTCTGTAGAAAAACAATCGCAACTTCCTAATCTACTGCTGGAAGGCATGACTTCCATACTTACTCCATGACGGATATTCATCACCAATACTTTTAACCGCTGACACTGTTATAAGTCAGGCTGCAGCTCCCATACTCCATAGGCTCCCATATAGGCAATAGAATAAACGATCAATACAGTTTTAATGATATTTACACGTTCCCCACGAAGAATAACGCTCTCTCTAACAGACCCCATCCTATAAGGTTTCGTAACACATATGTAACGGCGTTTCCGTGACTCTGTCAGAGGCAGCAGTTATACCAGAGTAAACCCACTAGATTTAGGTTCTACAATCATGAACATTAAGTAAAATACACATACATCGTACAATTAACTTACCACTCAGCAACAGCTCAAATGCCGACAAGATACCAAAGATACCACGCTCTGACAAAGGATGTTTGCGGGTTCCCTGACCTTCCCCACTCACAAGACTAGTACAAAGTTACAGTTGCAGTTGTGGTCTCCTCTTCGGCACGAAGCTGGTGAGTGCTCTCAGCGGTCTGAAGTTGGAAGGAGCGTTCGGGGATTTATACCCAGTCGGGTAGCGTCCCAAGACGCTCACCGAGTGTACATTAGTTATCCTAATAGCCACCCCCGTCGACTCCACGTCAAATACTATTGAAGCATCTCTACCCCCCAAGCAATTCCCAGGTGATCTGATCGTCAAGTACGGTGGTCAAGTAAACATTACCCTTTTCGGGTGTCAAAGCGCTTTCCGTTGCATCGGCTACTTTCCCCCTCTGGCCTACAATAACTTTGTCTCCCCGCCGTTAACTATCTTCCCACGCTAATTATACCTTGCCGGTCTGTCACCCTGTTACATTCACTTCCCATACACTTTCCGTTATCAAAGATAAGATAAGATGAGATGAGCTAAAAAAAATAAGATAATTTAAGATAAGATAAGACAAGAATCGGTGAAGAATGAGCGGAATCGTGTTCGATTTTTCTCGAGAACGAATAGATGGATTTATTTGAAATTTTGCATGGGCTCATATTTACATTAACAGTTGTGGAACTGATTTTTTGTTTGTAAAACGACAGCCTGATTTTGAGTTGCTTTGCACTTTGTAAAAACTCATAAGTACACCGAATGATTAAAACGCCATTTCTGCAGTACTAACTTATACGAAACACTATAATAATTATGAATGTGTGTTCGCTGAGTCCTTGAAAATCGTTTTCCCTTTCAAGACGAACACACATTGAGGATGCATTGGTCTAGAGGCAAGGTGCTCGCATCTCATGCCGAAGGTGCCCTGTTCGAGCCCCGGTCGGTGCAAGCATGTTGGAATATTTTGGGGGGGCGGGGGGGTGGGGGGGAGGGGGGAGTCCTGTCCTTGAGCCTATGGTAGGTAGGCTCCAGCGCGTAGTGTTCTCGGATAAGAAAGGAAACCTCGGAGGGCCCATGTGCACGTTGCACACGTTAAAGATACCTTGGCAGTTGAAAGTCGAAAAGAGCAGGCCAAACGAGGCTGCTGCCCGGCCAAATTCTGAAAAACTAATCCCTACCACAAAAACACACTATTAAAATAAGATTAAGAGAAATGAAAAAAAAAAATGAGGTGGAAATCCAAGAGCAGTGAACCTCTTAAAATAAAGACCTAAAACACAGACGCACACACATTTCAGTGCTTGGTAGGCTATACTTTAGCGGAGTAGAAATGTCTTTTTCATAATTTGGTCTACTTATCATTTTTTTCAAAACGCAAGAAGCCAATTCAATGAGAACCAACTGGCTGGTTGGTGCTCCAGGTTTCATTAAAACAGTGAGTTGTGACTTCACCATCCAAATTAGCTGGCCGATCAAAATCGGCTAGTGTACGCCCGAACTTAAGCTGTGTTTTCACGGAAACGTAAAAAATCCATCAAGTAGTCAAAAAGAAAATGTGTTTCCATGTGTACGGTAATGGCATTTCTGTGCATACGAAAACATTCTTACTATTTCACTGCTAAGAGGGTTTCTGGCGTTTCCTTTGCCGTTTCCGTTTCCGTACATATGAAACATGTTTTTAGTCGAATGTGATGAGCACGAAAGAGACAAGGCACATGAGGGTCTTCTTCATGTCATATTGACCTAGGGAATGCAGTGACAGGAAGCAAAACAAAAAAACAAAAAAACGGCGAACGAAGCTTTTCTGATTGAAATCTGAGATTCTCCGCGACGCAACAGAATAGCACATGGCTATGTTACATGGCTATGTAACGCATTAGTTTATCTCATGAGATAGACGCTAAATGTCAGCAACGGGGAGAGGAAAAAAATTTTTTAAATACAACAAGGGTGTTTGCCCTCCAGATTTACATTAGTAGTTTGGTTCCCGTGTAATTGTACACTGCAGTATTTTCTCTTTCAACTGCTGGTGTCATAGCCGGGTAGAGAGATCACTGAATGCCGGACTGCAGATAAAATCTCTACATATAAAATCACTTGTTAAAATAGGACATCTTGGGGGGGGGGGGGGGGGGAGGTGGATGAAAGATAAAGATGGCAACCAAAAATTTAAATAAAACCACAGAAAATAATATGATGTATGGTGACACACAGTTAAAATGTGATAAACATAGAGTAGTATCTTGCAAAACCCCGCGTTTGGAATAAAATAAATAAATAAATAAATAAAGACAAAATCATACAATAAAGTCCAATCAAAAAGCAAAGTTAAGACGAAAAAAAAATGTAAAAAGAAATTCCAAAAATGAAAGGAAAAAAAAACAACTCAAGATTTCGGATATCAAATCTTTCGCCAATTCAGACAAGAAACAAAACAAAAAAACAAAAAAACCGGGAAAAAACGCGTCTAATCCCCTGGGAACGGACCATCTTATTACCTTCCAGAGGATGCAGGTCTCGGCACCAGGGACAGAAATGCTTCAAAGAGCGTTCTAGTGAGATACAATGTTGGTTGACGGGAAAAGAAAAGCCTGAGAACATTATCTACATGTCAATCGGACACCCAATCTTTGACGTACTTACACCAGTTCGCAGAATATCCACATGGTCGATATCTGCTGTCAAATTGATATTCAGTTTTGTCACTGGGATTGAGTGGGTTTTTGGGGGAGTTTTTTGCCAAGAGACCTTAATTATCAAGTTACAAATAATGAAATTCGCCTGCAGACTGCCGAATGTCGTTGCAAAATATTTGCTATATTGATTTTGTTCTTCTGAACAACTTAATAGGTTCCACGAACGATAACCTTTGGCGCACACCAACCGATTTCGATCGGCCGATTAGATGGGTGGCGACGTCACAACAGCTAGATTGAACGAGACCTGGCGCACTAGCCAACTTGTTTGGATTTCACTGAAACTCAAATGTTCTGACGTCACCATCCAAATAGTCGGGCGATCACAATCTGCTACGTCGTGCCGGCTCTAATTTTCACTATTGATACTCAAAATCTATTCAAAAACTCAGCTACTATTCTTTCATTTACTGAAACATGCAGGCCAACTCGATATCCAAGTGAGGGCTGTCTAGGAAAAAAAAGAAAAAAAAAAAAGGAGAAACGCCCTTTGGTATGACACATTAATTTATGTATGTTCAACATTTGTGACCCGTCCATTCAAATCGTTGATGGAGTTAAATTTATGACATGGAGTCATATTTAGATCATTTAGACATTAATTCAAGCCAACTATTTTGTACACACACAGAGGAGATCCTGAGCCGAGGAACCCAATAATCAGCCAAACGTCAATTTCTACAGGAATCACCCATGGCCGATACCAATGCTGACTTCCTCGCATGGCCTGTGCCTCAGTAAATACCGGTTTAAGACAGTGGGTCACATTTACATCCATTTGACATTTCCACACTCTGCAATTTGTCTACGTTATCGGTCTTCAATCCGAGCAGCTATTCGCTGCTGTTGTCTATATACAGGATAGATTCTATAATCGAATGACCAAGACAAACGTGGCCTGTTTTCCCCGAGGCACTCTAATATATATAGACATTCTCAAAGTACGACCTGCGGGCCCGATCAAGCAGATTAGGCCGGCTCCGGAGATTGATTGAAAATTACCTTATAGATGGGCAATGAGCTGTGATAATATTATATTTAACACACATAAGTGTCCCCGCTTCCTCTCCCCATCCCCACCCTAATTCAATTTAATCTTCATTATTTTGAAAATCAACATCCAAATGCCAAATACATAACATGCCATTTACAGAAGGGCGTAACTATGAAATAAGAGTATCCGGCCCGCTGTGTCCTCACTTTTTTTCAGGTCTGGTCCTTGCTCTATACTGAAAGATCGCCCATACCTGCCTTATCGTGTCGGTCATCTAAAACTTATTGTCCTGACAGAATTTCTGCGAAATGCAATGATAGACAAACCAATGAAGATATTGAGAACGAGAATCACAGACAAATTTTTTATTGCCCAATATATTGGCAGTCAATTGGAATGCAAACAAGGCTGTAAATGACGAATGGATAATTTTATATAATTACCTTGTCTCCTGAGCAAATTGGATTGAAATGATACCTTACCACAATAATCAAACGAAAACAGCACTTCTGAATTGCTTCTCAATTTAAAAAAAAAAAAAAAACTGAATGCCGAGAGCCGGTTAAGCAGAATTTCTAACTGTGCTTGTCAATATTAACGTGTCTTGATACAGTTAACAGAGCTCTAAAAGCTGCGACATACTGGCTTTAATGTCAAGCGACCTCAAGTCGCACAGCTGAGCACGACCATTGAACTCAATGGCTCTAGCACCAGTCAAACATGCGACACAGTGTGTCTAAACTAGAGCCATCGGGAATTTGAGGTCTCATGACAGTTCGGCCAGTGTGACATGACATTGGTCCTAACGCTGAAACTTCTGTATTTTCTGTGCCTGTTTCACAACATCTCGGAAAAATAATATAATTATTCTGATCTATTCGGTAGAACAGAAAACATCAACAAGGGGAAACAACATAAATAGCTTCCGTTTGATTTATCTCCCATCTTGTCTAACTGATCAGGAACGGAAAGATAATCTAGAGAGAAATGTTTTTGTTGAGCAGTTTCTGGCAGCTCGTCTTGCTCTCTTCCAGATTTATCTGGACACAATTGCGGTTTCCTGGCGGTGTATTTTGGTCTATATCCTGTTTCTCCTCCGTTCTTAACAGGTGGGTTCTCAAAATGTGATACGGGTATTGTCAAAGGACCGTGCTATTGCACATGATAAGCTGTAACTGAATACATATTCGTCAAAATGACAATGACACAGAAAGAAAACAATGTGACTATCTGAGTTGTCTAACCTACTCAAGTTTTGTTTGGACTGTGAATTTTAGAGAAAATATAGGAGTGTGAGTGAGAGAGCGCGGCTGAGAAAGAGAAACGTGGAGAGAGAGAGGAGGGGGGAGGGGGGAGAAAGGGAAAGAGACAAAAAGAGAGAGAGAGAGACCAGAGGGACAGAAAAGAGAAAGGGAAAGAAAGACAGAGAGAAAAGAGTGAGAGAAAGAGCAGTGAAGGAAGAGAAAGAGGGGAGAAGACAGAGAGAGAGAGAGAGAGAGAGAGAGAGGCGAGGGAAAGAAAGATTACATTAATTGTCTTCCTGGCCACTACAACGTTTTCATTGCAGAAATGGCCAAAGTATGGTTTTGAGGGAGATAACCACACAATATTCACAGCAACAACAACAAAAATATTTTTTTCCCTCTATTTTTAGCTGCATGGCTCAAAAAGCTCCAATGGAAAGAAAAGGACAAAGGGGTGTAACTGCAGAACTCACTGTGAGTGAGCGCATATAAGGCAATGAGGACATGGTTAGGGAAGAATCTATTGATGGCCATGGACTAAAAGATTCCTTTTCCTTTAAAATATTAAAATTTGTTGACAGAAATACGAAATGTCATGTATGGCTTTCAAACTCAAGCTGAAATGTCAGAGTGTCATTACTGGTGGCTTGCTAGAGAGAATCTTTACATGATCAAAGACGGAATATTAATAAAATCTACCTTCTTTTACTGTCTTTCATTTTTTGCTAAGCTGTCCTCGTTGTCAGATCCCCATTCTCCTTTGAACCAAATGCCATCATACTTGTCTATCACAATGGCGGATACCTTACTGTAAGTCTCAATGCTGGTATTTAGATAAGCTAAGAATCACTGTAATTATTATCCCACGGGGGAATTTACTAAGTCTTGAACTC